>JABJVR010004063.1:0-52252 GCA_025773905.1 Chitala chitala
TCTCTCCCATCTCTCTTTCTCTCTCTCTCTCTCTCTCTCTCTCTCTCTCTCACTCACTCACTCACTCACTCACTCTCTCTCTCTTTCTCTCTCTCCCTCTCTCCCCCCTCTCTCTTTCTCTTTCTCTCTCTCTTTCTCTCTCTCCCGTCTCTCTTTCTCTCTCCCCCTCTCTCTGTTTTGTGATAACCAGGTCCTGTTTTTTTTTTTCTTCTTCTTCTTAATAATCCAAGGCCACTGTGGGAAAAGTAGGTCACTTGAATAGCCTGTGATGCTAATTCCATATTGGCAAAGTGTTACTGACGCTACTGTTTCATCTGATGGCACTTTATATTAATATAATACTTGCCTCCTACTTTGACTTCAAAACTGTAACAGCAGTCACTACATTGTACGCGCTGGCAGTCAGATCATTGCTGAAAGTTTTTCGGTCATACTGACGTAAAGTACATGGCACAGCATCACTTATAGGTTATTGCCACAGCCGTTTTGTGGCTTTGAGCATACAGACCATTTCCAAGTCAATGGAAATCACATTCATTTTAACAACAGACATCATTGGAAAAAGAAATGGTGACTGTAAGCTGTGGCTTTAAGGAAACAGTGGGCCTTCTGCAGTCTCTCATTAACTAGTAAAACAAAATGAACAGAACTTTTCAAACACATGAAAACTAGCCACAAACACCAGAACAGCGCATATGTTGGCTTTTGATTATAGAGGAGAAGAAATGGGAGCGGGGGTTGTGTTGGAGAGATTTTCACAGGGCCCCATGAAATTTGAAACAATTGAATAGTAACCAGATAACGAGGTGATGCGTTTTTATCCAATCAGTACAGTTGTGAGAGGTAGTAGATTCCCCCTATTGGTCACTCAGTAAATGTACAACAGAGCCTCATTTTGGATGTTTTGTACTGTGATAATAATATGACGGTGTTTGTTTTCGGCTTTTCTCTTGCTGAGCCTTTAAACAGGGTAGTTTGACGTGTTGTGCTTCGTTATAAACTATTACTGATGTGCTTTTTAATATGCTTGAACATTTAATTATAACTGAATGTAGCACTGAAAATGGCATTTCTCACGGCATACATACTGTCGTACCAATCAAAGCTTTCCCTCTGGCTGCCTGGTTATAAACTAATTGGATATGAATTTTTTAATTTTTGATTTTTAATGTCTTTAGCACTTTCATTTATTCAATTAGCCATAACTTTAGAAGTGTTTCTATGTTATTTACAAAAGTGTTGAAATATTTGGAGATGCAAAGCGGGCCTCCAGTTTAATTAAATGACTAATCACTAATGACTAATCAGTCACAGCAGGAGCTGGGGGGGGGGAATTTGTGGGGAATTGGGCAGCAGGATGTGCTGTGCCCCTCCCTGTGACTAACATATGCCAAATCACCCCCCCCCTCGTCTGTTTGTTTCTCAGTGCCTTTCCGGGAAACCCCTTCCTACACCAATCGCCGACGGCTGCCCACGAGTGCCCTGGCAGCCCCCCACTCTTTGCTGCGCTCTGCCAGCGACAACAACCTGAACGCGGATGGGCGCGTTCCGTACTCTCCGGCACCCTCGCTGCGCAGCCTGCCCCCTGCGGACGCCGCCGACAGCAGCCTACAGAGCACGGCGAGCTCCCGCAGCTCGCACTCCCGCTCGCCGTCGCTGCGGCGTGCCCACGACGATGCCGACAGAATGGGCCTGCGGAGGGCCGCCCGCGGTCGTCTCAGGTCAGTCCCTCCGTCGTCCTGTTTTCCTCACTCTTCTGTCTACACGTCACCTCAACCTTATTCTCCGTTTCCTCATGCATCCTTCTTTTGCTTTTCACAGCAGTCTCCCTCGTGTCATTCTTCCTCCTCTGCCTCCTCATCAAAACCACCTTGTCGGCCCCCCCTTTCTCCGCTCTCTCTGATACTTTTCTTACCCTCTCTCTCTCTCTCTCTCTCTCTCTCTCGCTCTCTCTCTCTCTCTCTCTCTCTGTTCTTTTTTCTGTCCCACATCTTAATGAAGTGGAACATTAAGCACATCTCACACAAAATTATAATTTTGATGAAAGTAAGTCCAGGCAGGAGGAATGCATTTCCCGTAGTCGTTTCTTTATTACAAGGACTTTGGGAGAGGGCAAAACAGTCCAGAAAGCATAAAATGAGCAAAGTGCTCACTGATCCTGGGACTTGAGCATTGAAGAAAAAAATACCATTAACCATGGAGACGAGGAGAACGTGTTAGGAGAACAGCATGCTGGCCAGCAGAGGTCAGAGAAAACCAGTAATTTATTTCCCATTAAGAAGCGTTTTCATTAAAACTTCCACTGACTTACTCAGTTATAGCAAACAAAAAATTAGTTAGGTTTCCCTGGGAAGGGCTTCCTTTGCACTCTGTCCAAGGTCCTGTTGTTCTGTATGTACTGGATGTGTTCGTTTGTTGTTTGGTGACACTCCAGGAAATGTCACTAATTCCTTTGAAGTCTTTAATATTGTAATTTTTCAGATTTGTTGTGCTTTTTTAATTTGAATTGTCCTGTGTTTCCTTTAGTAGGATTATTAATGACAGTTTTTGTCTGAGCCCTGTGTTTCTGGTGAGGACTGAAGCAGCCTTGTCAGTGCCTTGACATGAATACAGAGGGTGTTACATATCTGATAGGTTTGCCAGTGTCAGGTTGTTGACTCCAGAGGCCAAACCCAAATCAGAATGTTGTGCGTGTCAGTGTGCCATGTGAGTGTGCCATGGTAGGTGTGCCATGTACAATGTCAGACCAGACAGTGAAGCACTGGAAGGGGGCGGGGGTAGAGGTTACACTGCTACTTTCATCAGATCAGCAAGCCTGGAGGGAGAGGAAGCCATTATGGAGATGCCACACAAATGTGTGGGTCACCAAGCCAATAGTTTTCATTCGGTCAAAAACCTGCACTGAATGCACATTTAATTCCTTCATCCCCAGAAAGTGTCCTAAACCGCTGAGCATCATCAAATAAAGTGAAACTTAAAGATCTATTAAGGTACTAATTTTTCACCTCATCTGGCAGGTTTTAGCCCTTTTAATTCATTCTGAAGCATGGAAATGACATTTACAAGGGTTAGCATGCATGTTAGGCCTTAGAGACTGGTCAGATTGGTAATTAGCGCCCTAGGTCTGTTGTGTTCCTAGCCTCCTGTGTGGGTGATAAAATCTGCCATTTTTAATTACAACCCCAGGGTCCGTTCTGTGCACAGCACCTTCACGGTCGAGCCCCTGGTTCTTTTGTCTGATCCTGTACAGTTAATCGCTTCTTCGCAGAGAGAAGCACTGTGGTAAGTTTATGCAGCCATTATGGTTGCCATGGCGATGAAGGAGAGGGATGTCATCCTGCGGTCCGGACACGAAATGCATGTTTGTGTCTGCAAGTGACAGCGCAGGCACAGAGCACGCACTGACTCATATTTGATTTGCCCCACTCCATTTCCTTAATAAAATGGTCTCTGATGATGTCACTCCATCATTATGGTGCCTTTACAAAAAGCAGAGGAGGGTTTTGCACTCCCTTGTGCTTTACTAAATTAAAATAGTGCCTGACAGAACTGAGCTGTGAAGCATAGCCTCAAAGGGTTGGCGTGTTACACACACATATAACAGTCATAACCTATAAAAAGCTTGGTTTGTTGTTGATTTTATTTTAATTCTTTGTAGCCCGTTACTTTTATTGAGTTAAAATTTGTTATATTCCTGAGTTGACACGAAATTGTCTGTAACTATGCTAAATTTGCAGATGGAACTGCACAAGGGCCATTGTTTTATTGGTAAACACCTTAGCTGCGTTCTTCCAGACTTAAAAAATCTCTGTTTCTTTGTAACAAGCTGAAAGCTGAATGTCCAAGGGTGAGCCCGTGGATGCCGGAATTTTGCAACCTTGTGCGATCGCAGCCAAACCAGTCGTACCAGACCGAGACTGGCACCTTATGAGACAGAGCCGATGGCGAGCTCAGGAGTTTTGCCAGATCTGTGTTAACAGCAGAAATCCCAGCCTAGGAGTCTCTGTGGACAGTGAGGAGGACGATGAGGCTTCTGCCTCATCACGAGAATACGAGGTTCAACAGGCTGTTATATTTAACATTCTGAACTTCTCCAGGGAACATGATGCCAAGCAATCGCCTTTATTCAATATGCTGATGGCATTTATATTGCAGAGTGTTGTCATTTGCTCTGAATCCAACTAGCCACATAATGGGCCCTGCTATTTTTTCTTGGCATAATTATAATGTAAGCATTAAGAGTCCGCTCACTGTTTGTATTGCACAGAGATGTACTTAGCATTTTCAGAGTGTTCTGGCTGATCCAAGTTATTTGGGCACTCCAGTTCTGTTTAAGGCCTGCAGTGGCAGCTCAGTGACCGGTCTGCTGGCAGAGTCAGTCAGCGTATTCAAGTGCTAGCCTCAAGCATCCTTAAAAAGAACGGAGTGAACTACTGCCCTCTTGCTTCGTGTGGCAGACAGTCGTTTCATCTGGGACAGGCGAGATCCACGCGTTCTGCTCCCGTGTCTGGGGAAGCACTCTGCCATCTCTCTGTTTGACACGCGCCAAAGGTCAGCGCGCTAAGTGTCACGTCACAGGACTAGCGCAGAGAAGCCGGAGGAGTCTTGGGAGAAACGCTTAAGCAGAAGATGTAGTCTTGTCGGTCTTAGGGGTCATTCTGTGAAGAAAAATGCCACCTTGCTCTGTACTGCGAGGCTTGGCACTGGCTGCCCAGAGCGACATCATCCTCATCACCATTCCGCTGCAGTATCACGTCAACGGAAAGGCTTTGTGCATGTCAGGAGGAAGATAGAGCAAGAACGATGGTGACAGTCAGAAGGGTGTCTGTGCGTTTCCCTGTGAGAGCTTGTGTGGATGGAGGCTTCGCTGCTGTGAAGCTGGACTTTACACTATTCTGGTTTAAACTGTATTAACATTCCTCAACATATCCTCTTTCATTTCACACGCAGTCACGAAAGAATGGCGTTCTTGCCATAATAAAGCATATGGTGGCTGTCTGGCTCTGTTTCTGCTAAGGCGGTACAGCGGCTCTGCCCACACATGTGACGCTCAGACAGTCACAGACTGCTATATCCATCCTCGTTTTAGAGCCGCAGCGCCCAGTTCGGTTCTACGCTCCCTGGTTTTAACATTAATTATGTCTGGAAGTGGGACAGTGTGAACAGCAGGTGCCACGTTCTGTCTAGGTGGGAGAAGCAGCAGGGAGGAGGTCTGGAAGGTCTCATGGTTTGTGCTTGCATGTACAAAAAGAAGAACATCCATTCTGCTTCATAACCCTGGTCCCACAGGTTCACACGGAGCCTGTTAATTATTTAAATGGAATTCGGAGCAGGTTAGCAATCATAAGATTCACACGCGGACGACTTAATTGCCATTTGCAGGCTGTGTATTTCAGACTAAATTCCTTTATTCAGTTTCTTGTTTGATTTCAGCCAGCAGAATGCCAGACAGTAGGTTCTTTACCTGTTGGCTTTCTTTGTTCTCCCATTTTTTATGTGTTGCGAGTACAAAACCCACTAATCGCTTTGGCATGTACTATAACAGCTTATTTGTGTCAGAACATAAAAGAAGTAGTTTTTACATAAACATTTTGAAACGCCACCCAACATGTATTGTGATGTCAACAATT
Organism: Chitala chitala; assembly: GCA_025773905.1. Lineage (NCBI taxonomy): Eukaryota > Metazoa > Chordata > Actinopteri > Osteoglossiformes > Notopteridae > Chitala > Chitala chitala. The sequence continues at coordinate 5,631 of JABJVR010004063.1, forward strand.
ACCAGCTTTTAGCAATTGAACCTTGTTGTGAGATCCCAGTGTGTTTCAGAGCCTGCGCTGGTTGTGAATAGAGCTGCCGTGTAATGGTTAGCATTCGATGTGTACACCTACAGCAGAATTCAATCCACAGCTTAAAAAGGAAAAGTGAGGCGCAAAGCTATAAATCTTGTTTATGGAAGCCATCTGTCTCCTCAGTACTTAAATACAGGAGCGCGGCACTGTATTATAATGGCTGCTGCCTGATAATAATTGGCTCACACACAGAGTGAGGATTCTTGTCTGGCTCATTACTACTGTGCAAGGGGAAAGAGCATTTTAAGCACGGCCATTGGGGCTTACACAGCAAGCTTCACAGACAACACAAGTGGACAGCATCAGGCCACGTGGAAAGCCTAGTCAGCGGTGCAGCACGCACACACCTGCGTAGTCAAACCTGACAGCTAGCAAAAGGGGGTGAAGGCTCATCTGAAGTCTGTGTCCACCAGCAGCTAGGGCCCATGGCATGATGACCAAAGGCCAGAGGAAGCAGAAAATTTTTTAGTCCAACCTTTTTCCAGTTCAGTAGCTTGTCATTTCCTTGCACAGGTGTTTACACGTGGATGCTAGTGAGAGTGCTCTGTAGATTTAAGTCAGCACACCTGTCGGTCTCTTTGAAAAGAGGCTAAGACCTTTGTGTTGAGGTGACGCACTGCCCTGTCTTGTCCTTGACACAGTCGGTGGACCTATTGGCCGGGTTAATCCCAGCCCATATGGGAAAGAATTAGAAACAGTTGGTATGGAATTGTCCATCTGTGTGCATCTGAATTCCAGGCTTTTGTCACCAGTTTGACAGGATGATGTAGGCGGAAGGGGGGTCCAGTGGAGGCAGGAATTTATTCTTTGACGTTAAGCTATCACAAGCACGGTCCCAGACTTTCCTGAAAGCCTGTAGTATTAGAACACTGCAGGTGAGATTCAGCACCATGTTGCACGCTTAGTGAAAATGAGGTATGTATTATTCTACTTCTGTACTTGGTACGGAATCCAAATTAGCATGGAATTTATTTATTTATTTGTTTATTTGTTTGACATAGTGTTGTCAGTCCGGTTGATTGAATGATGCAAGCAGCCGTTTTCCTTGTGAACTGCTTGAATTATGGGTCTGAATAGTGTCCCGTATTTGCTCGCTTTGGATTTTGGTCAGATTAATGTTAAAGCCATCTGGGTACTTTGTGACTATTTATAGTATGGTTTTAGACACATGTATGTTACTGTTTAGGGAGGAAGTGCGCCATTTAGAACACAGCCGTCATCTATGGTGTCAGCCCTGCTGTATGAAAACATTAAATTATGGTGGGCACTGAGGTTTGTGTCTCCTTCCTGTACACCCCCACCCCCCAGCTATAAGTTACCTTCTGCTCACATTTGATGTTTCCCAGGTCGGCTGCTTATTCGCCTACTGCCTGCAATGCACAGACAGTAACAGGCTCAGATCAAGGTTGATCTTCAGGATGGCTTAATGGCCCATATTCATTGAGGCCGCCTGTCCCTGACTGACGCGCAGACCTCAAGCTGCTTGTAAAGAGCCAGAGCTGCTGGTAAAGAGCCACTTTCTGTCACTACACCAGAACTACTGTGTTTTGGGAAACTCTCACCTGGGCATTCATGTCTGAGGAAAGCCAGACACCGCACCAATGACTGATGGACTCCTTTATTTACTTAAGAATAGTTTAGGTGGTTGGCAGGTTAATAAAGTGTTGTTCATTTAAAAAAAAATCAGCTTACATTCTGGCTTTTGGTCCTCTTAAAGGTACAGTGTGCATGTATTAAATGTTTAATCTTTGCTGTAATTGTGAGACGTTAACAGCAAAGACAGTATGTGCATGCAGTGAGGGAAAAGTCGACTGGCCTGTTTAAACCCACTCCCCTGTGATGGTACAGTAGAGTTGTCTGTGCCTTAAGGGGTCCTCATCTCAATGGGTTGATGAGTGAGGAACAGACAACAGACTGTTTGTCAGTCCATCTGTTTGGCACCGCCCAGCTTGTTGCCATAGCCACCTTGTTGTTTTGTGGGTTCCAACACATGCTTGTTTGTGCGCTCTCTCTCTCTCTCTCTCTCTCTCTCTCTCTCTCTCTCTCTTCCTCCCTCCCCGCCCGTTTCCATTCTGTGTTCCAATAGAACACACTTACATGTAGTCAGTATTCCAACCTCTCATCCCAGCAATAATGGAAGATGCACCTAAATACTGTCCAGAAATAAGAAAGGGGAAAACAGGATAGAGGCATCAAGTGCCAGAGTTCTGCTTTTGTGTGTGTGTGTGTGTGTGTGTGTGTGTTTGTGTTTGTGTTTGTGTGTGACAGAGAAACTGACAGGGAGTCTGTACACCTGGTTAGAATAATATAGTAAGTGAAGACAGCAATCCCTAAATCTCATAATGATTCTAAAGGAAACGCAAGCTTAATGACGAAACAGCTGTAATGTAGCACTGCAACAGCTGACACGTGTGAAAGCGTGGTCACACACACACGCTTGCGGGGATGTGCACACTCATACACTCATGCACAAAGCATGAGGTGCAAAGAAACAACATTGTGAATGAGACTGAATCAATGATCATGCTGCATGTCGTTCACACAGCTGGGGGGCGAGTGAATGAGGAAGAGAAGGATGGGGAGAGAAGGGGGAGACATGGAGAGAATGGGGGGGAGAGAGAGAGAGAGGGAGAGGGAGAGAGAGAGAGAGAGAGAGAGAGATAGTTCTGGAGGTGGCAGCCGTAGTGTGGGTGAATGAATAGTCGCAGTAGCAGCAGCTACAGCTGCCCACAGCCCTGTTAGCGTTCCCAGCCTCACCATCTCAGGGGGAGCGAAGGGCTGCAGCACACTGGCAGTTAAGCGAACGTGACGGCGGTTTGTGGCCCCGCTCTCCCAAGAGACTCGTCTCAGCGGGGTCCGCGGGCTGCACTGCGCGGCACGGCGCGGTGCGGCGCAAGCGGTGTGATGCGGAGGGAGGGGCCGGGGGTGAGAAGCGGGGACGGCAGAGCGCAGCAGAACCACAGTGAGCGCGGGGAGGGCTGAAGCAGGAGCAAGAGCCGGCGCTCCGCGGGGGCATGCGTGACACCGCCCACACCCAGGCAGCGGCCCGCGCCAGGCCCAGCTCCTGTCCCCAGGAGTGACCGAGACTTGGAGGGGGGGGGGGCTGGGCAGAGGAAATCTGACAGAAGCGGTGGAGGGGGTTGGGGGAGGCCAGGTAGTGGAGGGAGACCGGGGGCAGTCCTCGGGTGTTTGCTCCCTCCTCAGAAGGACCCTGCAGGGCCGGAGCATTAGGAGCACGCCGGCATGTCGGTGACCACCGGCTTCAGCTACCAGCTGCCGGGAATCACCACGGTAACGTATGTTTTTGTTTACAGCCCCAGCACGCTGCAGCGGGAGCCGAGCCCCCCGCCTCCGCAGCCGATCGCTGTCACCGGGCCACGGGGCCCTAAACGGAAGCTGTATAGCGCTGTGCCCGGGCGCACCTTCATCGTGGTGAAGTCGTACACGCCACAGGGAGAGGGCGAGATTCAGCTGAACAGAGGCGAGCGCGTGAAGGGTAAGTGCACGTGCGACGGAGCGATGGCATGCTACACGCACACGCCTGATCCAACACCACATTTTCGTCATCCCCAGCGTGGCCTCAGAAAGTGGGCAAACCCACGTGTGTCTGCGTTTGCATGTGTGCGTGTGTGTTTTGGGCATGCACTCTGATTGTTTCTCTTCAGTAACAGGGGAAGAGATTTACTTTTGTGGTATAACTGGCCAAAGGATGACCTCTAGGGAGGTGATGGGTCAGGGAGTATCTTACTCCAGACCCTTTCACGACACTGGCAATATATATCAGCTCATTTCAACTACTCCTAGCTACATTTTAACAAACGTTTAACATCCATCCATCCATTATCTTAACCGCTTATTCCTGGTGAGGGTCGCGGGGAAGCCTGGAGCCCATCCCAACGTTTAACATCCATGTCCTTAAGAATTAAATGTTTCACCAGCTTTACCATGTTTTAATCATTGTTTGAGCAACAAGCTAATGGAACTGCTCTATAAGGCAATGTGCAGCTTTTCCGTTTTGTAGAGTTTGTGTTCAAACTCAGTTCATATGCCCACTTTTTTCATTTGCACTCACTGAGCTGCTTTTTTCTCAACATTTCGCTGTTTAAAACTAACGTTTTTATTTCCCTGACTGCCTCATAGCAGACATTTAATTAAATGACGTGGGAGATGAGCATGCTTTTTGCTTTTGACCACCTGTTCCAGTGCTGATACCTTTCCACTGTGTGCACAAAGCTGTATTTGGGTTGACCTGCTGGCGTTGTGTATTGCTACATAATGTGTGCTGCATATACACCTGAAGGTCTAGTTCGAGTTCTTGTCTTGCTGTTGCTTTTTGTCCGTGTGATGTATGTGTACAGTCCAAGTGCTGTGTGACCGTTCAGCACATGCGTGTGCATGTCCAAAGGTACTTTCCCCGTGCAGGTATACTGTGTCCAGCACAGCTGTTTAGGCTCTTAAATGACTAAATCGCAGATTTGACCCCCGCAGATTTGGTCTCGTGAGTTTAAGGGTGTTTCCTCTTATTTTCTTTGAGGTCACAAGTGGAGATTCTGCTTCACCATAAATGTCAAGTAGTCGAATCAGACCAGATGATCTTACAGCCAGTCAGATAGTCCATCTGCCTTCAGGAATTTCCCGTGTTTTTCCTGACTCATATCATAAGCGTGTATTAAATCACAGTTGCAATAGTGTCTCTTCTCCTGCTACGCCGAAAGGTGAACCTTTAGTGATTAATGGGACACACAAGACATGAGTTAAGACATATTGATTGTGTGTATTCTCTTTGGGGGAATTGCTGTAGTGTATTTTCTGCCTGGATTTGCGTCTTTTCTTCCTTTGATCACCTTTAGTGTAGAAAGCAGGGTGGCAACAGTAAAACACAACATAATGATTGGAGACAACAAGCTTGGCCCAAGGTTCTTCATGACAACAAATGCGTTTACACTAGAACTACTAGAAACTTGGATACATGTTTGTAGTGATTATGTGGCTGATGGGCACACTCTCCCTTATGGTCTGTTTCCTCTGTATTTGAACGGTCTGCATCCAGCTGGGTGAGGTAACTGAGAACTTGCTTTGTCTGTGTTATCACATTATGGACATTTTATTCCTATTTACCTGCTGCTCGTTTTCATCATGTTCCTGGAGTATCTGATTTCAGAACAGTCCTTCTGTGTCATTTGGTTTGTTGTTTAATAATATGTGATTGTCTTCATTTCCTCCTGAAGGGTTTTGGGGTAGATGAACAACATACATGGTTCATAAACTCTGAGACGATGCTTATAAAATTGCATTGCAGCTCTGGATGACTAACAGAATTGAGGCAGTGGCCTTGGCATCTTCACACATTCTTCAGTATGAATCCTGCTCTTACCCCCTTATTACTTATTTGCCTTAATTTTTGAATTATTCTATTAAACAAAATTGAATAGTTAGGAGAGCGTGTGATTTATGGAAAGATGGATCTTTTGCTGAGAGTGTGGTTCCACATTAGTTTTGTGATTTTCACATCTGTATTATGAGGAAACATAGTAGCGTAGTACAGTTTCATGAATTTTGATTGCCAGATAGTCTTCGGTCCCAACTAAATATTGGTGACCTTTTCCAAAGCCTCATCCCTTTTTTGGGCAGGATGGATTCTGTCTCTGGGGTCTCCTTCCTGGAGACACTTCTGCCAATGCAGTCAGGTGTCCAGCAGGACAGCACTTTAACATTCCCCTCACAGTGAAGTACCATTAATCACCATTATAAGCATCTAATCTCATCTTGATTTGGAGTGGTTTAATTTTTGTGGCTGTCCAAAAGATTAATAACACTGGGTAAAAGTTGGAATTGTGAAGTGGCAAACATTTTGATAGGAAACAGCAAGAGCACTGGAGGGGGTTTCGCTTTCATTGACCAGTGTGGACAGTGGAATTCCACAACATAGTCTCTGCCTCTGGATTTACTGGGCCTACCCACCCAGTGAGACTCCCCTGTGTGTTGTACACTACTGTCCCCAGCTATTTCATGTAGCTAAAGTCAAGACATACCCACATGCACACCTTTATATAGGCATGTCTACAGGAGCAGCCTAGTTTGCATACTAATTTCCAATATGCCACAGCAAAATTCAGGTTACAAGGCAATTGGGTCACCATAACCCATGCAAATGATGAGTATCCACAAGCAGGTGGCACTTTCAGAGTGTTCACAACATGACGTGTCTGACACAGGAAGTGTTGTTAAAGACCCTTTCAAAATCCCATTCCTGAATGTTCATTGGATGTGCATGCATCCCATATAAAATGCACCAATCATGGAGGTCTTGTTTGACTGCATGCTATTAATGTTGACTTCTGGTCTCACTGTTCATATTGACCTGCACAAAATTCTCATCTTCAAGACCAATTTACTTGATTTGTTTTCCTGGATCACAAGGCCTGTATTATAGTAAGCAGGTTTTCACTCATCCTGAACTTCAGCTTTTGCATTATTCAAGTAACTGCCTGGGTTTTTAAAAGTCTGGTTTGGTGTTTCAACAAACTCATTTGTTCTCTAAAACCTTTGATTGCAGCAGCTCTTAAGGGTCTGGTTTAGGTAGCTCCATCCAACATAGGTTATGTTTAGCAAGTGGACATGTGACCACCAGCTTCAAGGTTCAGGGTCATACATGTTCAGGCCTTCCGAGCCTTCTTTCCACAGTACTGCAGATTATAAGATGCTTCTTCCCACAATGAACAAACAAATGTTTATAGGTGCAAGCAAAACAGCAGGCATGAGCAGTTTTAATGGACCATTTTCTGGGTTTCATTTGTTGTGTTGTATGTGAGAAAACAACAGCTGTGCCTTTTCATTTAACTAACTTAGAACATTCGAGGACACTATAGTGATGTGTTGATATACATTTGGCAATTATGTGGATAAATGCAGAACTCTTAAACTCATGTAGAAAGATGCAAATATAGTCTTTTTTTCCACTCCACTCTAGAGTGATTAAAAGATGACCTTTAAACTCTGGCAATGTCTTATTATTATGCAAGGCAATTTCACATCTCAGTGGCTGTGATTTCTGCTACTGTGACTGCATATAAGCACATCTATTTGAAAGGCAGTGGAAATCAGGCTGTGGGTGGGCTTTGAGTCACATGGTTGTCTGAGTCCATATATATGCATGAGCAGAGCCAGGCATTCTCATGTGGTACAGCTGGGCAGGCTGAGAGCGGGTCCTCAGCTCATGTGCCAGTCACGTGTCTTTGCACTAACCATTGGTACAGTGTTATTACACTCCTCAGCGAATGGTAGAAGTGATGTGGGTACCTTTAATAGTAATTTGTGAAAGGCGTTTTTTTTTTCTAGGACTTTCTCCATGAATGTGATGTGTGTGCTGAGAATGATGGAGCTCCATTGGTTGGAGAACGTCTGGGTTTTCACTGAGGTGGCTGCACATTCCAGACACCCTGCTGACAGGACTTGTTCAGGAGTTGCCCTTGGCCAGCGACACTGTCAGGGACAATTAGCTACCCAGAAGCCCCCATAAATTCCAATCAAGGGCTGCTCGTTGCATTGCCGTTTTTCCTTTTTTTTTTTAACTGGTGGAACTCTTTAAACAAGATTGGGCAATCCTTCTCCTAATCACACCAGTGCTTTAGACCCTAATCAGCAACAAAAGACTGGATAAAATCTGCAGCCATTATAATTAATGTATGTATTTTAAGCCCTTAGTGATAAAATCCTTACGCCTACCACTCAAATCTTTAATCCAGAAGAAGCCCGCCTTTTTAGTTTAATGCACATTCGCATTCAGAAATTTAATCTCATTGCATTTTTAATTCGATTAGCATGCGGCTGTGTGATGTACCCTTTGATTTCCCTTAGGAAGTGATCCTCTTTTTCATCAGCCAGTGATGACCTTGACATGGTGACATATTTGTATATATTGTCAGGTAGACGATGCTTAACTGAAAGAGGTGTGTTCACAAAAGCTACCAAAGGCACTGGGACACAGGAGGCCTGCTTCCTGCCAGCCCATTAACACTTAAGGGAGATGCAGAACCCACAATGATGGTTTCTCATTTAGCACACAGCTAAAACACTTCAGAGTGGGTTTCTTTGAAGAGCAAAGGATCTTATGACCCAGTGTGTTTTAATTTATTGGTAATGAGCTACTAATTTTCTTTGAGGTTGGAGGGTAAAGTTACCGCTGACTGTTGAAATGCATGCAGAATGGCTGCCTTGTGTTAGGGACTCTTCTCCCAGGGCTGTTGTGAATGACCTGGACGAATTGTAAACACTGCAGGAGATTTCATTTCATGACCTCATGTTGTGACAGAAGATGAAGCCACTCTTGACAGTTGTGCCGGTGAATGTTACTTCAAGATGTGGGGGGGGGGGGGGAAACACTGAAGGGAAAAAATGATAATAAATGGGTGGGGTTATTTCCACAGAAGAGCAGACATTCCAGCAGGTAGGGGTTCAATGCCCAGCCAGATATCAAGTTGACAATGCCATCTGGTATGCTGCCCTTTATTAAATACAAGGACACACGCGCACACACACACACACACACACACACACACACACACACACACAAACACAAACAAGCATACCTCACACCAACAAAAAACATTTTTCATCATGTCTGATGTATGGACGCACACATGTAACCATGCACGCGCACGCACACGCACACACACACAGATCAGATGACTCACACCTTATACATAAAACATTTTGTCTTCACGGTAGTGTTTTGCAGACTTTGCAAAACGCCTCTGCTTGCTGCATAGTACATGCAGCAGAGTGGTAATTGCAGAGACTCATTAAAATGTACTGTGGCAGCAGACAGGCTAATCTGTTTAATCACAAGATTTGCTGGGTAGGCCTCAAATGAGGTCCCCTGCAGACCTTGTCTTACCTTACAGTGGCCAAAAAGTGGAATGAAGGTCCACAAGAGCCCTTCACTTTGTGTTAGAAAATAAAGGCTTGATGAGTGATATGTCTGGCAAAAGGCTTTCCAGTGAGATTTTTGCTCCAGATGCGTGGGTAGGACCCTTCAGTGTGACACCCCCCATTAGTCACTGCCTGTCTTCTGTGCATTTCCAGCCACTGTTTACATAAAAACAGTTTACGTTATTTATACTATAATGAAATCACCTCAGATTCCTTTCCCCCCTCCCCATTCAGAGGTGCAAAGTGCATGCATTCTTTCATTCTCATACCAAGCTCTGAAGGAGAAAATGAAGTTGTCTTGAGAAAGAAATGAACACCATTAGTTATATGTTTATTAGCTTTTCCATCATGGGGGTCGGTGTCAAAGGGCACCAGAGAGACTCTGTATTTCCGTGGAAACTGAGACCTTATTCTGGATCAGTGCTCATGTTGGCAGTTGGTGTCAGAGGAATAGGGGGGACTAAGATCTCGTGTCCCACAGAGGAATGGCTCTGTCACTATAGGAACACTGGGCGAGTGATTCTTCACCCAGCATAGCAAAACATGCATGGTTCTTTTTTGTTTTTGTGTTACAATAAAACACATTGTAGAAAACTAAATGCTAATGATTCCCAGTGCACATTTGGCTCAGGAAAATGTAAGGGAACAGATAACGTCACTTCATCAAAGCACACCTGATGCCTAATCCCTACTTTGGGAATTTTCTCATTAGTATGGAAATGAAGGCCAGTCTATTGTGGTGTTTTTTTTTCATATGTTTTATACTACAGGAGTTCTGCAGGAGTTTAAATTTGAGATGGTAGGTTTCTGACCGGCTGGAGAGCACTGGCAGTGGCCCTGGCCTGAGCTGATGGGGTACACTTTGCAGATACCACAACTCTGGTCCTGGGTTTAAGTTGGTCTACTTTCAGGCTCAGGTCCTCTAGGGCTCGGAACAATAAGATCTTGTTAATGAACCCATGAGTGCTGATAAACACAGAACATGCTGTTTACATGCCGTTACATGCTTGACAACTCATATGTGTGGAATTGTGGGAAAATGTTATCACACTGCCTCTTAAACACTCAAAATTTGTACATCATAGCAGACGGTTACAGTTTCTGGCAATTGAAGTGAAGGAAGTAGAGGGGGGAGAAAATGTGAAATGCACAAATGGCTTCCAGAATAACCATTTTACTGATGGAATTTTCTCAGAGGGAAAAGGAAAAGGAGGGCTGTTCTACTGAAGCTTTGAATTTAAAAAAAGCATGGAGAAAGAGGCAGACACATTCAACATGTGGAACACGCAGCATTACAGCTGTAATAGAATCACACCACGGGAATGCTATCAAGGATAACATGATTTGTGTAAACTGAACTATTTAGTGTCGAGCCACCGTAACGAGGTCATCCTTCTCACGCTTTCGCTCCTCCAGCTGGGACTCCATCCAGAGCAGCCGCACGTCTTCGCCTCCTTTATTTCCGTCAGCGAGAGAATTGGTGACAGCCTGCCAGCAAGAGCTGGAACGTAACGGGCGAGCGTGAGGCCCAGCACCATGCCATATGGCACAGAGAACCCAGCCGGGTGAAAACCAAACACGGCTTTAATGGCATGCATTTGGCATTGGCTGTGTTACAAGGCTGAAGGGTGTCACCTTTGATTTGCCAAACTGGGAAAAAAAAACGATTTTACAATTTTACGCTGCATGTTGATTGTTTTCAAAAATTTGTCCAGGTTTAAAATTTAAGGATCCTTGTCTTGTTTTCATATGGCAGTATACATGCAACAAGGATCTGAGGAGCAGGGCGGTGAGGTGGCCATGATGGATGAGAAGTGAGATCGATGTAGGCACCGTCTGCCTTCAGGGTCCTAGCATCCGTCCTTGTTTGCTATACAATGATACTATATTTGTTAAACAGTGACACTGTTCTGCATCCATGGTGGAAGACTGCTATGCTGTCTGCTCTTAAAGCATGCACAGTGTCTCCTGTGTTTCTGTTGCCATAATGTTCATGAAAAGTGTAAAAAAAAAAACTGATATAAGCTTTATGGAAGACACAGATCTCACAATAGGGGGCAGTTCATTAGGGAAGGAAAGGGAAATAGGTTCTATGGCCAAGTATGTGGGATGCATACAAGAAATTTATCTGCATTTAACCCATGCACCTGAGGGGGGAGCAGTGGGCAGCCATTTTCAGCACCCAGAGAGCTAGCGCAGTGTCTTGCTCAGAGACACACCTGGTGACTGGCCTGGGACTCAAACCAGGAGGCTTCTGAACTTCAGCCTGACACCCTATCCGCTGAGCCACGAGGCCACTGTATTACTTGTATTATTGCATAATTAATATTACTCAATAATATTAGTTCTTGCTGATCTGCCAGGGTGAGCTTTTCTAAATGGTTTTCATGTTGTCACCTTCTTGCGAATCTAAATAACTGCTGCAACATATGGTGATCTGAGTAACGCTATTCCGTGTTGTTATGGAATTTTCTGTCATGTCAATCAGTTGTCTTGTTATGGGTGATGGTGGGATGTAAGAGCAGTGCATCTAATTAACTGATTAACAGGACTGTGGGAGCTCAAGGTGCTGAATGTGTTCTGAGAGTGCTGGAATGCAAAGCTTAGGGAAGAGTCGTATGACCAGCCCATGCTTTGCTCTTTGAAAGGATGATTTTTGCTGTAACTGCAGACTGAGGAGAAACAGTCTCTGTCTAGGTGACTGTGTCGAAAGTGTGGTAGATTACAGACAATCTGTGTCTGGATAACTGTGGACACAGTGAAAAAACATAAACAGACCATATCTAAGTGAGCATGCAGAGTGTCTGGAAATACTGTACATAGACATTCCTTGTTTAGGTGACTGTACAGAGAGCCTGGAGTTACTGTACGTAGAGAGTTTACATCTAGGTGAGCCTGTAGAGATTCTGGAGCCTGCAGAAAGATTATCTGGGTGATTGTACAGAGGTTCTGAAGAACACAGACAGGCTGTCTTGGGTGACTGTATATACTGGAAAATGTGACATTTCTTCTGGGTAAGCTGTTTCAGCCTGCATCCAGGTATGCACATGACTTTGTCTCCTCCAGCTTTCATGCTTACATTTATCATCTTATCAAATCATTTTATCGGCTGCAATCTGAGTTCAGAGCAGCACCGTTTAATCTGTTTGTTTGTCAAGGGCACCTCTGGGATGCTTCAGAGAGTGGACCGTTGTCTGCACACTCTGCTCCTCAGTGTAATCTCTGTCAGAGGGGCTCAGTAATGAAGTCACTACTTTTAAAATGCTCTTTTACATTTTGTGAAACATATAATGAATGGGTTTAATCCAAGGGTATTTTGACTAATTGTATGTCTGCATTTCACACTAACTAAAGTGTTGCCAAGCTTCTATTCTCAATTATGTGATCTGGTACGAAGCTTGTGTTCTACATTAAATCAGGCAGTCTAGCACCAAATTTCCCATTTTATGAGCTGGTGTCAAGCTACATGGTATATTAGCACATTGTCTTGTGGATTTGTTGGGTTGAAACTGACCTCCATCCAACAACATAAACAGTATTGGCATTGAGCAGTGAAGTTTTCTATGTACTCTGCTGTTTTCAGGTCAGTGTTTGAACAGTGAATGCGAGTTGTGTTATTTAATTCCCCATGTTATTGTGTGCAGACATGCATAGCTTCACAGTGCATTTAAACCTGCAGAGAGCATGCACATTCCTGCAGTTTCTGCAACCTAAATTGCTCAAAGTTGGACAATGTAATTAGCATATTAATTGTGCACTATTTGCCTTAATTTCATTAGACCTACAGTTATAAGATGCATGACATTCTATCTGAATATAAATTTTTCCACCAGTTTTTTAATTGCTAAAATGCTAGTTTTTTTATGTACATTATAGGTCCTAATTTTGTTTTATTACATGTAAACATTCTGTGTATGAACACACTCATATATACAATACATGTATACATTTTGTGATTTTTTAACAATATAACAAAGCATTTGACAGTGTTTTGTTGGATCTGCAAAGTTGTTAGTTGTAGACAAAAATGTTTAACTTGCTCTTGAAAGACCATCATAACTGAGTCTAGGCAGGGAGAGGATTTTCATGCACGTCAAACTGAATAGAGTTTCAGACGAGAGAAGAAGGAATTATTTGTTTGTCCAAATGTTGTAAAGTGGGCAGGATATTCTGAACATCATAAATACTGTTGTGCTACCTCACCTTTGACCTGTATATGTAATAAAGGCTCACTGACTGAAGTTTATTGCCCTAAATGCTGCAAAGCCACTACATGGGTTTTTATAACAAAGTTAACATTTCATACTTCTTCCCAGCTTATTATTATATTTGACATGTTGCATAGTTTTCTAGGCTGAAGATGAAGTTTTTGGTGGCTCTTACTGAGCCTTTTGAAGTATATAAAAACATGAACATCTTCATATATGAGATGCTGGATGATCAGGGTTAAAGCACCATTTTAAGTCAGGTGAGTGTGTTTTAGTCCATGCATTTGTGAGTGTGTGGAGAATAAATTAAGTACACAAAGTCTGTACTGGCATGAAGTATCCAGGTTTATAGTGACACCTTGCCTTTGACTGACACTTTATTTGAGAATGGACAGCATGCCTTCAGATGTAATCAGCACAGCTTTAATGCAGTTTAATAAGCTAGGTGCTGTCCCTTTTGTCCTAAATCCATCTGAGATATCTGGTTTTAAAGACCGACAGGTGACAGGCACCTTATTTGCGGCACGCCGGTTTGGCCTTCGTTGCATTTGCTGTTTTCAGCTCTGCAGCGCGGGGGTGGAGGAAGATGGAGGATTCTCGATGGTGTAATCTTCATGGCGTTGGGGGGGGGGGCTTGCAGACAGGATACGTGGGACTGAGGGGTTCCGGTGACTCAGCCTAGGAACTTTCTGGCTCAGAGTTTCTGTCATTCATAAATAAGGCTTGGAGCACAGTGGCCTTTGTGGCTCCCAAAGCACACAGTGTGTGTCATCCCTCCACACACACACACACCTCAGACTAGCATCCATCAGCACAGCTTTGTGTCTTCCTGCACATCCCGCACATCTTTACATTTGTCCAGAGGTGGAGCATGTGGAGAGAGTGAGATTCTCAGTCTGAAGTCCCAGTTTTGTTGTGGTGGGGCCGTTACTGGTTCAGCTGAAGAATATTTGTGTGGATAAGAAGCTCAGGTAGTTACAGCAGGCGCTCCAGATAATAAAGTATAGCTGTGACTGGCATATGTTGGTCAAAAGTTTCCTGGCTGGGTGAGATGCTGGGAGAGATGGTGTGTTGGAGTACACAAGCTGGCCACTCGCCTCCCTTCTCTTGTTGGTTTAATAACACTAAACAGCAGGACGGGGCTCCTGATGTGATGTGCTCAAAATGTCACACCTTTGTGGAACAGAGCAGCAGAGCCGAGGTGCTCTTGTGAAACTCAGGACTGGGTGGGCGGTGTGTGCGTCACACACAGGTGGAGTTTCACTGTCCAGCGGGCTAACAGTGGGGGAAGTGGCAGAAAATATGCTCTGTCCTGATACACTCTTCTCTTAATGTACAGCTGTGATCTTTCAAACTGACAGCAACGCCATGCGTGTGTGTGTGTGTGTGTGTGTGTGTGTGTGTGTGTGTCTGTCTGTCTGTCTGTCTGTCTGTGAATGTCTGCAATATAAAAGTCATGTAGCATCATTATAAATGAAGGCTCTGTGTCACACAAATTCTGACTGCATTGGAAGTCGTGTTGTAGTATAACACAGCAAAGAGGAGGGATAAAAAAATATGTAATGAAATCAGTGTAATGGCTGCCAAAGACTGAAAGCATCCATTCAGCGTTTCTCCTGTGTAGACTAATAATGTAGGGGAGACCCAGAAGACTCGGTCAAAAAGAGCAGAAAACTAATATAAGACAAAAGACAATCTGATCCAGTGTGGGGATGGCAAGGCTGCTTTAATGGAACAGGATTCTCCTACTCACAGGCGAAGCAATGTCACCTTCCAACATAAATCGATAAATTTTGGAATATGTGCATGCAAATGTGTAGCTCAGCTCAGACCATACCGAACCGTTTGAATTACCTGACAGATAAACCGCTCATTTACTTAGCAGCTACACCATTAATTAAATTCCAAACCTCTGACAGTGAGGCATTTCCTTCAGTTCTTTACCTTTGTGGTACTTGGAGCACTTATCTGATATCACCCATATTAAATGGCTGTTTAAATCCCCGCTTACTGCTGATTAATAGATTTGGAAGCGTTGATTGCCTATTGTTTGTTACCAAGATAATGGACATGTTAACAGTTACTGCTGTGGAGATGGAGCACAGGCAGAAGCCCTTTGAGTTTTTTCCTTTAATGCCCTCACCTCCCCCATTCCAGAAATTTGCATGTTAATTTTCTTTAATGCTTGATCGGTTGATTCTGAGGTTCTCCTACCTTACCATGTTCATGTACTACCTTGTTTCTACTCACCTTGTGGTTTACCATCTGTTGTTGCTGTTCTGACTTATGGCACTTTGGTGCCACTTCCATGTTTCCCGCAGGTCTTAAACAAAATACCTTACATTTATATTCTGCCATGTAGGGGTTTTGCACAGGTTCATTGTTCAAGAACAACTACTTTAAACACTACCTTCCTTGTAAGATGAGCCTCAACTATTATACAGGGTCTTGTTTTTTAGGTCCTGTTTCTTCTGTTCTGCCAGCTGTTGTTTGATTAATACGTTTGTGTAAAAATATTGAGCTGATGCAATAGTGTAAAAGTGTTGATTATTATGTTTGCTGGCTTCCTGTTTTGCCTGTCAGGAGGTACAGGAGGGGAATTCTCTGTGACAACAGGTGCACACACAGTATTACTCACCTCCTGGTGCTACTGCAGAGCAGCAGGAAACCTTAATATTAATGTGTAGGTGTGCTGGGAGACCTCTGCTTGACAAAAGGACAGAAAGGATATTCCCTTCACAAATGCAGGCACCTCTTAAAAATTTAGAGAAGGACAGACAAATGGCTTAAAATTTTCATGTAGATGTCTGTCTGTAGAATCACTTTGTTTGTCGCATTATCAAAATTTTGTAGGAGTGAATGGTGGAAAGGTGACATTCATGTTGTTTTCATTGCGGTGTGGTTCTGTTGGCTTGCCCACTTGGTTCTGGGTAATCGTCCAGCATTGTGTGCTATGTTTGTGTGGTTCAGTTTGGCACACAAGACGTTCCCTCAGGTGACAGAAAACTCGGCACAGTGTGAGCCCTGTGACCAACTGGCTTCGTTCATGCGCTGCTCCAAGTCTTTGAATCCACGGCAACGCCAATGGCAATACGCGGCCAGAGCACGCTGAATCAGATGTGCCTCTTCAAGGTGTGCGGTCACCTTTAAGGCAGGCGTTTGACACATGAGTTCTGAAAATTTGAATTATTGCAGTTTCATGTATCGCCACCATTGCTGACAGGGGGTAGAGGTGGAAGCAGATAACATTGTCCCACCGGAGAGTCGTACTGCTGCATGTGTGCTGTTTGGCTGTCAGGTGAATCAGTTTGGTCAGTTTCTCAGGCCTCGCATTTGAAGGTACAGAAAGGAATGTGTCTGTTAACTGGTGCTGTGGTTTAGTACAAAGTGGAGAGATTGAATTCCCTTTTGGAGGGCTATTCCTTACGTTTGTCCAGTGCTGACCTTCTGATGTCTACTGTAACGGTCCAGGAGTTTCACACAAATCGTTTCTTCGGGTCAGTGTGCTCCACTCTGACAGCAGTGTTTATGCACTGTCATTTTCTCAGTTTTAAGAAAGCACTTTTACCACTGGGCTATAGCCTTTAAACCCAAGATCATGGTCAGTCTTCTCAAACCCATGTAATAAGGTTGTTCTAATGGCAAGTTCACCATATGTAGCCATTACTCTCCAATTTGGTAAATTTGTCTCACCTGACAGAGCACAGGGTTGAAACCATTCACAGGACAGCTGAAATGAGAAATGGGTTTTGCAGGACATGATGGGAAGCAGTGAAAGTGCTTTTATAAGTCAGATGGAAGGAGCAGGAAGGACTTGCATTTATTTTTTTTTATTATTTATTTTATTTCTGCTTTGACCCAGTGGTCATGAGAACACGATTGAGCGGAGTGTTGGAGAGGCAGTGGATACAGACGGCAAAATGAACCCATCTGGAAAAACACTGTGGTATTAACGGATGTTATTTCAGTGCTGTTCACTTCATGGCCTGCGTCTTCAGGCTAGCTGCTCTTTCTTACTCTCATACCAAGAGTAGACATTGAAGTCACAGAACAATTACGTGTTAGAGTTTATAAGATTAATAAAAGCTTTTCCCTGGAGACAAACACTGGGAACAGTGGTGCACAGTCTGAGTGGAAATATGTGGTCTGATTCAAGAAGCTACTTGTACCATCTGTAATTGTTACATTTAGTCTGAGCCAGTGGTCCAAAAAAAAAGGCAAAGCTAAGCTGCCTCCTGATCTTCATATGGACTTCACAACTGAGCTATACTTGGTTTGAAAGGCAGCTTCAGTCTGTTCCTGAGTACACAAGGATAACATAGACACTGTGCGTATGCATCTGACAACAGCCTGCATATGAATACCCTATACTAAGAGGAAAAAAGGTCAGGACCACCTTTTGAATGGAAGGAATACTTTGTGTAATTTTTGCTACAGATTACAATAGAGCACGCACTAAAAGCAAAGGAATGCGTGACAGAGCAGCCATGTAAGCTGTGGACCAATGTAGTTTTGCTTAACTTCTTTAAATGGCTTCACATTTTTTTTTGGCATATTTTACAAGCATTTGTTAGGGGTATATTTACTGTTATAACATTAAAAGATGTGTACTGACCTGTTAAAGGATGGAATTCCACATGTTCATGTGCCTGTTCTCTTCCCATTATGGTCCAGACACAACATCTACATTTACATTTATTCATTTAGCAGACGCCTTTGTCCAAAGTGACTTACAATGTATAAGAGTACACATGCATGTCACTAGCGTGAGGTCTGTGACATGAAGCTTATGTGTTTTTCCTTCCCCTTTCTCTAATTGACACTTCTTTCACTTAGATTTCCATCTCGTTTCTGAGCAAAAACTTCTGAGGCGGTTCCCATTTTCCTCTTCTTTTATATGAATTTGATAATGTGAAGTCACACTGAAACCAGCATTGTCAAGCCAGGAAAGGAGTGCAACCATAGTATGAGAGGCTGGGAGGCTCTCATGGTCTTCACTTATGTCACAATGACTCTTCTGAGCATCTTCATGTGATAGAAAAGTGTCACGCCCGAAGTCTTGCTGGATAATGGAGAAGTGAATGTTGAGAGCTGGTTAAGTGGTTGGGTTCTTCCTCTCGGGTTGTTGGTACTGATACTGAGATGTCTTGAACCATGGGTGAAAATAAACTCCAAAGCCTTAACAGTTTACTACTTTGCCTGAGCTTGCGTGGGTGGAAGGATTCAAAGGAGCAGTGATGACAGAACAGCTTGGTCATCTAGAAAGTGAGGGCTTCAAGAAGGGGCTGAAAAACACAGATTGTGTGGTCAAGAAAATTTAATGTCCATTTTGACAAAACCCTAGCTATGTGAGTTTAATGTTAGGTGCTGTTCGTTGTACTGAAACGAATTGCGTGTGTTTAATGTAAGACGCTGTCCATTGTGCTGAAAGCTTACACTGACACGACACGGAAGGTGCTGTCCATTGTGCTGAAATGTGTGCAAGAAATATCAGCAAACGTGCTTATTTTTCTTTTTATATTAAGAAATAATTTATACAGTGGGTTTTTGAAGCATTTCTCCTGCACAGTGGAAATGAATATTTTTGTTACACTATGAAACATAGTGTAACAAACTTTGTTTTCAATTTGTTAATTTTCAAAACAATCTTGTACTAGTGTATCTGTACTAAACGGTAAATTTTTCTAACATTGTGTTTGTTATATTATTTCAGTCCAGTATTAAATCTTTAGTGCTGTTTAAAAAAACATATGTACATTTTTTTAACTCTCAGTTGCTACAGCATTTTCTGTGTAATAGATTCTTCTGGTGTAAGCTAACAACAGCTAAGCCCATACCTTATTCTGTGCTATAATGGAGGCTGTAACCATAGCAACAGTAGGAGGGTATATGTCACACACAGTGTGCTGGTAGTTAAGATGTTATTTTTCCCGTTGCGCAGTAGCACTTTATCCTATTTTTTGCTATTTTCACCTCTCGTTTTCTTGACAGCTGATGTGTGAGAACTCTCTTCTTGTTGTCATCAACGTGCACTATGTACAGAGCAGGTCATGATCCTACCTGATGTGCTACCAGAATTCCTTGTAGTTGACAGAAATCACTCCGAAGACTAAAGCACCTACAGCGTGACAAGACGCACTCTTTTTTTGTCACCTGAGGGTTTTTTCGAATCGTTATGTGATCATGTGTCTACCTTGTGCTTTTACAGACATTTTGTGGGGGGCGTACACATTGCTACCTACAAGGCACAGTCATAAAGCATGGCTTTATTATGAAGGTCTCCTTGCAGGTAGTCAGTCAATACTCCTTACAAGGTGTTTACCAGTGATCAGCCCTGGGCTTCTCCTCACAGCACTCATTGACTTAGCTTGTAACGCGTCACATTTCTGTCAGGAGTCGTCAACAGGGGCCAAATGCTGTTCAGCCGACTAATGAAGAGCGCAGGGCTGGATTAGTCTCTACACTCAGATGATTGAGGGCGCAGGGCCCTGAGACTGAATGAGCACAGACTCTTCTGTAGTGGCACACAATGCTGTTTATTGCATCCACCAGTGTCCAGCTCATCTGTTTGACTGGCTGCTCTGTCAAAGGGACTTGATGACATGTATCTCTCTGGTTTGCATCGTTCTCTCATTACCTTTGCTGCTGTCATTGTTTGGCCTGAGTTCTCAGCATGCTCACCTTTACCAGTGTGTGCCTCTTACCTAGCACTCTGCCAATGCACATCCATCTGCAGTACCACACTTGGTGGTAACTATACATGCATAAATGAACAACTATAGAGTTTCCTGTGACCAAATGTGCCTCCCTAACACATGAAACCTGTAATGGTCTGAGAGAAGGTCAAGAGCTACAGCTTCTCTCAAAGCTACACATACTGTAGATTGAGTTATGGGCCTCTCTCTATTTTATGTCCCTCAAAAAGAATAAAAATTTAAGATACTAGAAATTCAATGATTAATTCTCAAAATGTTCAAATTGGGAATGTGCTCTGCTGTTGCTAGGGAACCATACTGACAGGAAGTAAGAGGTGAAATAATGTCCAGTTTTGACTGGCACTCTGCTGTAAATTAAGCACATGATGTTAAGCACAATACAGACAACCATAAACCCATAGATGTTTTGTCAGAGATTGCCTTGTAAAATGAGTGGAAATCTTAAAAGTCTGATACACTGTATTTTATACAGTTCTGACTGAACTGGCTATCCTTTGTGCATTAAATGAAGTCAGTTAACACTGTAGATTTTCTGAATTTTCAGTAAATTTAAGAATGTAATAATCATGTGCATGAAAGTACAGACTGAGTCTGACAAACATTTAGCTGCTCTGAAATACCATTTCAAAGTCAAAGCACTCACTTGTGTAAATAAGTCTCTTAACCCATAATAAACACGTTTCTTCTGCCATTTGGCCATGTTTCCATACAATTTTGGTGACACTACAGATACAATCCCTTACAAACATCTGCTTGAGGAAGTGTGAATATCATTCCTGTCACTAACGCAATTTCTCTCCTCTGTTCCCCAGTTCTGAGCATCGGCGAAGGAGGATTCTGGGAAGGCAATGTGAAAGGGCGCACTGGCTGGTTCCCGGCAGAATGTGTAGAGGAGGTGCAGATGAGGCAGTATGACCCACGACTCGGTAAGGACCGCGGTTGGCCTCTCGCTGCCCATACCTTGACCTGTTCTCCTCACCACCCTTGTCCATGTCGCCAACTGGGCCTTCCATGAACTGCACTTTTTGTTTAGTAGTGTCTACACAGTTTGACAAACAATAGCGTACATAGATCTCCAACTGCTTATTCTGCCCCTGACCATACACCTAGACGAGTTCAATAATCCCATTTAAATGCATAGAAGGGTTGTTGCAGAATCGTGACGGGCTGCTGGAATGTTTCACTTGCCTGGTTGGCTTTGTCCACTCCCTAACAAAGGCCACTGCATCTCAGCAATTACACTGCCCGTGTCTTCTCGAGCTGTTCCAAGTCATGCAAGGAGAGAGATGTGATGCCACATCCATCTGTTCACATTCTCATAGGTCTGCCTGTGCGTGTGGGTCCGACTGTGTCTGATGTTCTCTTCACTTTGGTTCTCTTTGTGGCTATCTGCAGTTCAGGTTTTCCGGGGGGCATAGTGTAAAAATTTGTATCCTGTTCCTTCCTCATCCTTGCAGCCACCAGACGACTGTTACAGTTTAAATATAATTATACTGATATATTGTCCATAAGCAAGAAAGAGGGTCAACTCTGATTAAATTCTAAATACTCCTCTCCTTTTTCTGCAGTGTAATTATGACACAGGATTAAACTTTCTTATGAAAACTGGATAATTTGATTGTGGATTTGAAAAAAGAGATGAACTAGAATTTGTAACCAGAACCTTTTTGCTTCATTGCTACTACTTTCAAACGGATCAGCCAGTTTTTGAACATTGTTTGGATACTGTTTCCAGATGTAGTGAATGCTGTGAGAACCCATCGTACCAAACTAATTTTTACAGATCTTTAAACTCAGAGCAGCGATATTACTTTACCTTTCTGTTGATTTAGTAGAATTCCTAAACACACACAATGTATCTTCCTATACACACATGTAACGTATCCTCCATCTTTCACTGGAAAAACACAGTGCAGTATTAAAGCAGTATTTATTGTAAGTAGGTGACCAATGTTCATGCAAGACCCATTATGTTATAGGTAAAGAAAGCAGACACAGCACTGTCTTGTTAGGTTGTGCCAGGACATTTGTATGAGAGGCTACAAGTACTGTATCCATGGAGTTACCAGCTCTGCTCTGTCACAGATGTTTACAGAAATGTTGAAGATAAGGCATGTGAGAAAGAAGGAATTCCTTTGGGCTTTGTAAGGGTAGACATTCTACACATTTTCCTCAGCATGCTAGGTTGCAGCATACTAGGAGCTGTGTCTGACTGAAGGCTTGAGTTTCTGATTGGTTCTCACAGAGATCTGGGCTGTGCAGCACAAACTCTCTCTTTCTTTCTATTGCTCTCTCTGTTCTAAAAAATTCTGTCGAAAATTAAGAACCTGATGAACAATGGTGTCCTTTTCTGTGCAGCGGGCTAAATTAGAGCATATAAATTCAGAAGTCAAAATTGCTCAGGAACAGAGAGAGTTAAGTATGGCATGTCAGAGTGACTGCAACAAACTTCACGAGAGCAATTTTTTACTTTGGGTAGACCGCAATCTTTCTCAGTTAAGAGATTAACCTTTGTCTGATCTCAGTTTACTGCCAATTTTAATAAGTTTTAGAGGCTGTTGTGTAGCAAGCTTCAAATCAGTAAATTATCAGCTCCCTCCCCCAGCCCCCACCTCAAGAAGCCAGGCATGGATCGCTGTCTCATCTCTCTGAGTCACCGTTGCAGTAATATAGAGATGGCTATTTTTAGATCAGGTTTGTTTTTTGGATTTATGTGTTTGGGAAGGAGTTGGGGAGGGCGTCACAGTGCAGAAACCCCCCACCACCACCGCCAGCACCACCTCATCCTTTTACTGAAGTTCCTGATGAATATCAATATCGAGCAACTGCTGGGGAGAGCTCTGTCACAGACTGCAGAGAAGCTCTCTTGGATGAAGGACAACGATGCTGAAATGTACCCTTTAAACAATGAAGTAAGGCGTAGATCTGGAATGCTACACAGCAGGTGTTCTCTGTCTGTAAGGACTCTTAAACCTATATCTGAAGACTGAAGATTGAGCAGAAATCTGGGACGCCACACAACTCGTATTCTCTGTCCATAAGGATACTTAAGTCAACAGTTTGAAAACCGAAGATTGCACAGAGATGTGGGACGCTACACAGTTGGTCTTCACAACCCACCGAAACATGTTTAAAACCAGTCTGGTAAATAAGCAGAGATCTGGGACATTCCACAGCATGAACTTTTCTGTCAATATGAATGCTTTAAACCACCGTCTATTTTATTTATTTATTTTTTTTTTTAAACAATGGTCTTCTCCATCACCTTCAGTGTGCAACTCTCACTGACTCAATGTTATAATTTATACTCCTTTTCATTTTAGTAGTCCAGGGCATTGTGATGTGCAGACAATGTTGACACGGAAATGTCTAACATTCAAAATGGCAAAATGGTCAAAATGACAAAGGAGAAGTTTGTCTCAGGTTTGGAGGGTGGGGTGCATTTTTGTACCTCAGTATGACTTAGCCCAGTTTGCCTGTCCACGCCATAATTTATCAGTTCTATACTCAGATTCCAAAGACAAGCACTTCAATATGAAAAAATAAATCTTCAGCCAAATATCACAAAATGTGTACTTATTGTTGTGTGCAATTATGCATTACAAGTCTTGTAATTACAAAATGTTATATGTGTGTGTGCGTATAAACACTCAGCAGATTTTTCATATGAATTATCCTGGACAATTTCAGCTAAATGAGGATGTTTGCTGAATAATTTAGTTTTTATACTAATGAGCTGAACAACATACAGAAAGACTTCTATTTTATTACCATCATTTGTTTACTTAGGCTGACAGTGCCTGACTTCCTGTGGATATAATGAGGGCTTGTCACCATGGAGACAGTTAACAGTTGTTCGTGAGCCCATTAGCACATAACTGAAGGGTTACTCACAGTCACGTTATTTCATTAAATGTGCAGGACCGACCAACAGCTTACTGGAGGCATTTCTACATATCTTTTTGGCCGGGATGTCACAAAATGTAATGTCACATCTTTTCTGTGACAATCTCACATCTGTAACATCTCCTAATTTCCATGACAGTAGCACAACTGTAAGAGCACCTAGTTGCTGTGGCGATGCCACAACTGCGGCATCACATTTCCATGGCAATCCCCTAAGTGGGTGGGTCAGGGAGTGTGACTGTTAACGGGCTGATCCATCCATAGGAGTATAGTGCGGTAATTGCTCCGGCTTCCTTGTATTAAGTTGAAATGCACATGAGGACAGTGTGTAAGGGCAAACAGTGAAAAGCAAAAAAACTTTCCCAGTTTGGTATGTCACTTGCAAAATCAGGGCTGACCAATGCGACGAAGCATAAATAGAGAACGATTCAGAATAAAATTGCATAATGAGTCTGTAGGACGTTTGCATTACCACCTAATCGTCATGGAAACTCACAGGAAGTGCTTCCATCCTGTAGGACCTGCTTGATTGAACAGGAGTGCACTGACTGGGCTGGGAGCTGGAATAAATGGCTACACACAGAATACGTGGGGAAAGTCTGCGGTTACCTTCAAAACAGCATGCTCAGCATTTGCATTGCAAAGAAGACTCGTTCATTTTCCCTCATCGCTCTTCTCCTACATGGATCCCTGAGCCATGAGATGAATAACGACGGGGCCGGTTCTGCTGTGTCAGTAAGAGTGATGTCGTAGTCATTACTTGCCACGCTCTGTGGGGTGTGGCTGCTTTCCCTATGCTGCCGTCCAACACCCAAAAGGAGCAAACGTTTGGAGAGTAAGAAGCACACCCCCACTCTGCGTATTAACTGAGCTGGCTGCCAGTCAGGCTTCTGGAAGTCATTTTATGTTAGTGCAAATGTGAGTGACAAAGGGTTCACTCCCAGGCAGTCTCTGACCTTTGACCCAATGACAATGACTCTCATTGGTGCAGACAACTTTTCAATCTGCTCTTTGTATTGTTCCACAGCTGCTCCTTTGTGATTTGTGGTTTAAGCTTTAAGACAGCCACTACATCATTTCTGATTTGGTGTGTGTCAGTCTGGAGCAGTGCTCTATGTCTCTATAGGCATGAATATTTAACACACTGTAGTTTGAAGCACTCTTCATACTGAAGAAAAGCAACGACAGTTGTCTGATTTTTATTTCTTTAATTTTCAGCGATTCAATTAGAATAAAACATTAGCCTACACAAGGGAGTCATAGCAGTAGAGTTTTTCCATCAGAATTATCACTCTCATGTAATGTTTGTGACTGACAGAGATGGAGTTTAGCCACTGCTGACCATTGGATTGAAACACATTTGGCATCCTTTGTGTGCAAATCATCTCGATGGAGGCTTGGAAAGGATGTTTGCTTTGTTTCTGCTAAATGCTCAGGTGATGGCTCTAATCCTTTCTTCTGATTGGAGAAAAAAACAGTGGCACGACAAGTGATGTTAGTGACTTTTTTGATAGCTAGCGGCCGTTGTAAGATCTATGAGTCATTCTGTCTTTTCCTTTAAGGCAACTGTGTGGGATTTGTTATGCACTGCGGACCTCCCTGATCACTGGTGTCAGAGGATCTTGCACGTTCTGCTTCAAGGCCCCCCCGTCAGCCATCCGCAGAATGTGCATGCCCACTGCGCGGTCGTTATGGAGAGCTGTCCTACTCTGCTCTCTGGCCCTCTTCTTCACTGTATGAAGATGGACAGTGCACATGATCTGGGAATGGCTAGGCGGGAGCCATCTCAATCGTCGAATCCAGCGTACCAGTCGCTGGATTTTTGTTTGTGTCATGTGGTTGAGAGGAGGAAAGGGGGTTCCAATATAATGAAGTGCTGTGCCTACAGTCACTCACACAAGTTTGCTTCTAAGAGTGTGAAAATAGCAGTGTTAGTACATTTACATTCAAGTGTGGGACTGGGTTACAGTCCAGTCTATGAGTAGTAGATGCACATTGACTACAGGTTAAATTATTGAACATGTGATCAGTCACATTTATGGATTTGTGATATTCTAGGTAAGTGATTCGTTCTTAGTCATTTTTTTCAACGGACAGAGTGTAGATTTTGCAAATTAAACACATTTAAACGAAAAGCATAAAAATTGTTAATCCTGAATGACCGTATCTTTTGATACTAAGTAAAAATATTATAAAAGCTTCGGTTAAATTTAATGGGGACAGTCTTTCACCTGTTCATGTCCTACTGTTCTTAGCTAAGTGCTCGGTATGATCAAAGACCCTCACACAGCGCTACCGTGACAGCCTCGCACAGGAAGGAGCTCTGCGGTGACATTAAAATTCAAGCAGCGATGTAAACTTTAAACAAGGAGCATGTTGCAAATGTGTCAATCCTGTCAGCTGAGAACACTGGAAACTCTAGGCCATGTTGGGGTTACAAATTGTGCATTTCAGTTTGTAACTAGATAGAGTGGCTCTGGGATTGTGTAGATAAACTACAGCATTGAAACTTCACCGTCAGCTGGTCATAGGATGTCTCATTTCCCCTCCCCACTCTCAAAAGATGATAGTGTTTCCCATTTTACCTTCAGGACACGGGACACATGATAGCACACGGACAGACTGTCTGTGCATCCCAGAGGTGTATTCCACCTGTTGACAGTGTCACATGTGCACCCGATCTATGCCAACACATTCGCCTGAGGTTTTTAAAATGGCTTCTTACATATAATCCTGCATGGTTCTAGCCGTATTCAGTTATTTTCATATTACTCAACCACACTTTTTTGCTAATTGATCACTAGTTATTTTTGCAAATATAAATACCTAGTATGAGCAATAATTTTCCATTCAATCAGTCCTTTCCTCCATTTCCCAAGTGCTGATCCTGTACAGGGTCATATGTGGCCTGGAGCCTATCCCAGGTGGAATATGGTGCATGGCAGGGAGCAGGGTGCCAGCCTGTCTCAGTACACAACATTATAATGAGCAATCATATACAGTATACATGAAACATGTCTCTTAGTTGTAACATTTCACAAGTAAAATGTTTCCAGTCATTTATTGTTAATTCAGCAGTTAAAATCTGAGAATTCACATATGATGAAAGCTAGCTGCAGGAGCACACACAGTTGAGTGAGTGTGTGTGTGTGTGTGTGTGTGCACGCACGTGACTTTCTGTCATGTGAAAGACAAGTGGCGGCGCTTTAGCGTGCTGTCAGGGAGAAACAGCCATGAGCAGCACCTTCCTGCAGGCTCACCTACTTGCTAGATTTCAAATTCTCACTGTTGTGGCAATCGCTCAGGCTGCCCAGTGTTTCTCATTCATCAAATGTCTCATGACGTTCAATTTGAAAGTCTGTTTGTATTTTTTCCACCTTTTGTTTAATTGTACAAGTAGGATGACAGTAGTAAGAGTTGCCTGTACTCTTCCAGTTCAGTAAGTGCTTCCAGATTGGGGTGTGTGGGGGAGGTTTCTGGTCTGTTTAACCTTGGCTGCACTGGTGTCAGGTATGATTAAGAATGGTTGACACATGGCAGGTGGAGATGACTGTTGTCAGCCCCAGGTGTGTGTCACAGCTGTAGTCAGTGTGTTTGCAAAGCCAAAGGAGCCAATATGCACACAAAGAGGAGCAACCGGAAGTACACTTGTGTGGGGAAATGGCAGCACAAGTCACGGCACTTATCACGCAATGTACACACTGTATCATGTCGTAATGTTTGCGCTGTCCGTTGCCATCGTTATTGCTCCTTACTTGCTTTTTACACTTACTGTGTTGTTGTTGCACTACAAAGTCCAGCAGGAACGTTATTTTGCATCTCTACGTACTTATATATGGC
Organism: Chitala chitala; assembly: GCA_025773905.1. Lineage (NCBI taxonomy): Eukaryota > Metazoa > Chordata > Actinopteri > Osteoglossiformes > Notopteridae > Chitala > Chitala chitala. The sequence continues at coordinate 33,304 of JABJVR010004063.1, forward strand.
CAGGATGACGATATAGCTCGATTTGACTCCACATGTGGGAGGGGTCAAAGTGGCTACGCCGAGAGCCTTGAAAGTGAGGTTTGCAGTTGGTTGTGTCTCATCTTAATGTGTGTGAGGAGTGTGTAAACACAGCGTAAAAGGCACGCTGTGGAGTGGAGCACGGCTGTGTGCAAATCAGCATCTTAAATGCTTCTGTTTGATGTTCATGCGCACTCAGTTGTTTGACAGCTCATTTTTCCACTCCCCTTGAGTTACTTTACTGCTTCTGTGCCGCCATCAAGCCATATGTTGTTTATTTCAGTCAGATGTGCACAGCTTTGAATAAATTTAACATTTAAATTATGATTTTCATGCTGTTCCAAAAATAGCTTTCAGTACCACCACAATGGAATTTGTTAAAAGAGAAACTATAGGAACTGTCCTACAAGTGACAGACATGCTATCCAATGAGAGTGCAATGTTCAGTTGAAGTGTTCAATAGAGGTGCTTACCAATGGCAGCGCAGCGTGTGCTGTTGTGTAAGAACTGTTGCCAAGTGACAAATATTCACCAATGAAGGTGTCATATAAGCTGTTTGTAATGCAATACTCCTACAGGTTTCACATGCAAGAGAGCAAGTCTGAAAAGGGGAGGGGCCATGGAGTAGGCTAGCAGATCATATCCTTAAAGCAAGAAGCAAGGGCAGTCCATTGTAATTGATGAGTTGGTACTGCAAGCAGTAAGAGGAGTCGTTGTTTTCTCCAGCATACCAATGGATCAACATCTTCTGCAGGGCTTGCAAATTTTTAAAATCTCTGGTAGCCCTTCAGGCAGGCACTCTTCAGATTTTGGTAGCCAGAAATGAATTTAAGTAACCAGAATTTAAAAAGACATTATTTTAAATATAGAATATTGTAAAAGAGACAAAACATCAATCAAAAACATTTTAAAAACACTAATAATCATATAAAATATTCAAATTTCAATCATCAATACAAATATTTGGTTCTAACTAAACTGAAAATTCTATGAACTTGTAAGAACAATATAGAACATAATTCAGTCTGTGTCAGATTCTGAATCTGAAATATCAACTGAAGTCACAGATAAGAAAATGCCACTTGATGTTGAGGGCATAGCATCTCCTTCATCAGCTTTCTCCTCCTGTGCATCGGTCTCCACTTCTCTGCTCTTTGTTCCTGTTGGGGTTTTATGTTCCAGGTGTGTGACAAATCAGTACTGCCGCTCGCTGTACACAGTTCGCTCGATCGCGAATTTAAACTGAAAAAGCGAGAGCGCATTCAAACGCGATTTCAATACCCCACATATTTATAGTGGCTCCCTGATGCCCGAAAATGAAATACAACATAATTACCCGACCAAATTAGTGAGGGAATGCAAAAGTATTGAAATATATTTTCCTCCCTATAAGATAGCCCGACGGGCAGGGCAGAAATAAATTTTGGTAGCCCGACTGGATGGCGATTTTGCGAGCTCAGATCTGGACCGTCAGACCAAAGTAGCTGCTATTACTTTTGTGGGATAATTGTATAAACATTTTTTTGTCTTTAAAGATTGAAAATGTGTCGATTGAAAGTGAGTATGATTTGTGAATACAAAAAGACTTAGGAACAAACTATATTGAACAGACAGCTTAATGCATCTGCTGTTTATGTGTAGATAATGTGTCCTGTAATGAAGTGTGGTCAAAATCAATTCCAAAAAAATGACAAGATCATTTTACATCTCAAAAAAATGTGTCAGCTCTGCAGTGACAAACTGCTCACACTATTCAAGAGCCAAAACAAGACAGGCATTAATTTAACCTTCCTTCCCATGTTACTCATCATTGCTCACATTTAGCTAACACAAATCACATTTGAATTAAAACAAAATATCATTTTGAATTATGTTAACTAAAATTTCAATAAGAAACATCTTCAAAGTAAACGTAAATTTTCACGTCAAGTGGATCATGCTCGACATGCTGGTAAGAGGTCGGATGCTTCTTTAAATGAGCTACAGTGGTCTTGTTCTGGTAATTGTTTGGCGATCAGACACAATGTTGGGTCAAAGGTTCTGGTAGGTTCTAAGATGGCCCTTTGATCTTCTGGCATACAGCCTGCTCTGTTTTTGCTTAGGCGTAGTCTCATCTACTCAGTTTCTTGGACAGCATTCTCACCTGCAGGGCATACTTTTAGAAAAGATGACGTTTGCAGTAAGTGCTCCATATTGATGCAGAGTTTTTAAAGCTGTGGTTTACAGAGTTGATCTTTTACAACTGGGTACGTTGTGAAAGGTGCAAAAATATGGCCAAGTTCACTGTGATTTTTGCGTAGATTTGGCACCTTGCTGGTAACAAGGCTGTCACCTGACAAGACACTTCCTGCACTGCTGCAAATGCATTTTCCATAAAAGTGCATGGGCTTGATTAGATCCAAAAGAAAATGTTTTCCATGAACAAGGGACAAGCTTCAGTAACTCCTTGAAGTTAGTGAGAACTATGAGTGTTTTTAGAACAGGATTAGAGCTGCGTTCTTCCATAATCTCAGCACAGCACACAATGACACTTGAGACCTTTGAAGAATATCTTTAAAGTCTGGCTGACATGTTGCCATGGAGTTTGTTCCCAGCAGACAATAGAGTGAACGTTTAATTTATATATTATATATATATATTATATAATTTTTTTTTTTTTTTTAACCTGTGTTTAGGGAGCTACTACATCACATTAGCTCTTCAGTCTGAGCAGATTTCCTTGAAACAGTTCTTCATGATCACACATGTGATCACACAAGTATCACATGACCCCATCAGTTCCAATAAAGCACCTGGGTAATATGTCGAGAGCAGTCTGACTCCTCTCCTAATTATTCCTCTTTCTTGTGATGGTATCATGGACAGAAAATGTACGTTGATGAATCACCGTAAATCCCAGGTTATCTGTGGAATGGTCCTTTAGATGAGCCTCTGGATGATTCAGAGAAGCCAGGAGATGATGGATGAGCCACATTACCCTGGTGGCAGTGTGTTTTTGCAGAAGGCACTGTTTTCTCTCCTACAGAGACGCCAGGATGGCAAAACCGTCTGTGCCAGACAGCCCTCTGCTGCTCTGCTTAGGTGCGGTGTAGCACTATAATGCAAAAGCAATGTGCAGTATTGTGAAGAAATGCTTACATGCAACACTGGAATACAGAAATGGCATGCAGAACTGGAGTGTATCACTGACATCATGCTGGCTACCACTGAGTCAACGCAGAAAAACCAGTCAGGATGCCAAGCTAAGTTTCCTCACGGTGGTGTTTCAGCAGAGAAAGCTGCTGCTGGTTTGATATTAAAGCACCAAGACACAGGCTGCTATGATGCACTAAGTCTGCACTTACTGGGCTCACAACTGCCCAGTGAGAATATCAGAACAGGCTCTGAAACCTGTGGCATTAAGTGCATACATGTGTGGGGAGCCTGGAGCCTGTAATTTGAGATGAACAGAATAGTTACCCTTATGCCTTATTGAACCATAAAACTTTTGTGTGCCTACAGGGTGTCTGTCCTCAATCCTCCATGCTGGAGGGAAACTGTTGTTCTGCCCAAATAACTTATCCCTTCATCTGAGCTCTGTGTTTTAAGCACATGGAGCTCAGATGCAGATGTCATTCTGGCCGGGAAAAAAAAAATCATTGAACGAAGCATAAGAAGAGACAAAACTATGCATTTGAAATCAAAACTCAAGGACACTCTGTGCCAATATAGACATTAAATTCTGATTGAACCTGGGAAGAAGGTGTCCTTGTCATGGGGAAAATGATCACTCCCACCACCTACCCCCCAGTGTTGTTCCTGTGTTCCTCCAGTACCTGTTCAGAAGTCCCTGTGGTTCTCTCTCCTCTCTTGCGCTTTACCCATAGCTGAGAAACACACCTACTTTAACAGCTGCTTGACCTGAAGTTGGAAAGGAAGGTTAAACTGTTTCCAGTTGAGATCTCCTTAACAAGATGGTATCGTGCAATGCCGTGACCATAATATTGAGGGCTAAAACTGAAGATTGTTCTGCGATATGACACTAGCATCTTCCCCTACATTAAAAAGCAGCCCTCGTGAATCTGTCAACAGCCCTCTGGACCTTAATAGTAACAGGTCATTACATACTAACGTATGTGTGCGTCCGTGAGTGGAATTAAAAATCATTCCCTCTGCCTACAGCTCTCCGTAGATCTGAGCCACGGAGAGGGCCTAATGACCCACAGTCAGTGTTATTTCTGAATGTACAAACGATCCTGCTCCAAGATAGGAAAGAGGTTACCTAAACCATACGGTAGCCAAATAGAGCGGGATCCTTTTTATCCAGTTAAAATTTGTCTCTGGCACCTTGTCAAATGAGATTCAAACTGTTCTGTCAGCATGTGTCCTTTACTGCAGTGCCATTGATTTCCAAACAGATGTCCAATCTCATGACTTTACCAAAGCCAGTGATCACACTAATAAGACTCACTTGCATGACTTGAAGATTAGAGGCCACTTAACACCGTTTGACCCCACACGCGCATGACCGCACACTCTCACTTCCATCCCTGTGCCTTCTGCCTAAAGCTTTCAGGTTTTCTTGAGCATAACCTTTGCAAATGTAAATGCTTTACCCTCTGTCTGTTCAGACATTTTCCCAAACGAGCATAACTTTGAGCCCATCGCCTTGTACATTGTGGATGAAATTAGTTGTTGCCGTAGATGGGAGGGAAGACTGGACTGTAGAGATGGAGTGTGCTGAAACCCACAGTTCATGTTTTGTAAAGCGTGGAAGGGTGGTCTGTCCAACAAGTCCGGAACACCGTAACACTAACCTGTAACCTCTTCAGTTTCACTTTGCCCTGCTGAATATTTGATCACTGCTGGACTGCAGTGGCAAGAGGCCTCAATCAATAGTACGTGGCATCACGAATGAATAATCTATGTCGTTCCTAATTGAGAGGGCCTATTGATTCTTTGGGGGACTGCATCACGTTAATCAAAGTCCATGTGCGTGGGATGCCAAGGCATTCCTGTACCACGGAAAATGGAACACGTGCTTTTAGTACTGTGTGTACACAGGCAATGCTATGTAAAAAGGCCTTTTTTATAAAGATGCATGTCAGTGCTTTGCAAATGTGCTTTTTGACTCATAGGGCAAAAGGGCTTTGTGAAATTATGTGCAATTGTCCAGAGCACTCATGAGAACCTTATGGCCGGGCCTAGATGACCAAAAAAAAAATGGTTTCCAGTTCACTGGAAACTGTGAGGAGGTGTCCCCACACTAACACTGCCATGGACTAACGCGCATGTCTTTCCTGACATTCTCACTTCCCTGGGACATAGCACTGTTACATTGTATTATTACCATCATCGTTATTTTGGGACATCATTTCTCAGAGAAGGAAACTACGTAGACAAGGTTACCTTGGGCTCAGCCACTTCATTTTCTCCATTATGGGTTTCCTCGTCTAGTCAATGGTCCAGTACGGCACTCCACCCTCCCCACTTTACATTTTTTGGCCAAACCCACCCCTTGTACAACTTTTCAAGCTTTCCCAATAATTGCTGTTGTGCTGCCACCCGTGTTGTTGTTTTGTGATTATTATAACCACAGTAACGGCTGAAACCTACTTGCTAGTGCATATGGTTAATGCATGTGTCTGATTGCATTAACCACACAGTAATGTGTGTCTACAGCATAACAGCTGTCTCTCTGACATCCTTGCATTGGGTTGTCACACAGCGCATTAACCAGGTCTCCTTTCTGCTCTGTCGCAGAAACGCGAGAGGACCGGACCAAGCGACTGTTCAGGCACTACACTGTAGGCTCATATGACAACTTCACCTCATACAGGTAAGAACACTTCTGTTTAGGTCTGTCCCTCTCTATTACTAATGAGCTCAGGTATTGTCATAATCAGCCTATGAATAGATCATTCTAACTGCCTTTTGCTTATGTGCATAGACATGCCTTGCCTATATTTTCTACAGATTAACCAAAATGTCACAATCAGCCTTATGCATGGGTTTGTAACGGGATTTCTTTAATGGGTCTGGAGGACCTTACGTCTTTATGTTCAACTTTTGTGTCAGGTGTCCAGAGTGATCACATGCGTATCGAGTTTGTTTGCCCTGCCAATTACTGACTGAGAGGGGTTCTGTTGAAGGCTGTTTAGTCATCTCCCTTGCTGTGCATGTCTGTTGCATGTATCCAGGAGGCTATTGATGGCTACATGCACCCTGGCGCATAGCTCCAAGGCACAAGCTTTTTTGCTTTTATTTTTTGGGGCAGATGCTGGTCTTCATATTGGTCCCACTTCCTCTTGCCCTGGGCTGCCAAACTGAGCCATGACAAAGTGACCAATCTAAAACTCTGATGTTAGGGCCGCCAGCCCCCAAGGCGTTGTAGGATGTGAGTGTGGCTCTGCTGCCACCTAGTGGTGGAAATGCATGGCAGAATACTGATTTAGGGTCCATTGCAGTGTTAAGGTATCATTCAAGAGTGTAAAAGGGCTTTCAAACAAGACAGTTTATTGGAGCACCACACAACCAGGCCCTCTATAACACCGCACATGGAGGGTCAGCATGCTGGCGATAAAGGAAATTTTAGCCTATGTATGAAGTTGCGTTTAACCAACCTTCAGAAATCCCTTGAGTGCTAAATTTTACGCCCTTGTGTATAATGATAATTCAGCACCAAGGGATCTGATAAGGGGGCTTTGTCACTTTCCCAGTTACCGACCTGGAAACAAAGAACTCAGACATATGTGCTTGCACGCACATGCACGCACACACACACACACACACACACACACAATTATGTACATATAGACAGACAAAACTGTATGGTGAAATGTGAACATACTAACATATACTAACGCTGTCTCACACAAATGCATGCACACTTTCATCTTTTGGCAAGTTACACACGGGTCACGTACAGTATGAAATGCTTGCAAAACATATCTGAATTGTGAAACAATGATGTCTGTCTCCAGTTTGCGGTGTCAGGTTTCCAAACTGCCACAATGATATCACAGCATGGTACATGGCCACCAACATGTGTTCCTCATCACCTATCCTGCCAGATTAAGCTGACTTGATAAACCTTAACAGTTGGGTGAAGCAGACAGTAGCCGTCACTGATCTGTCAGCATAAGGTCAGGTCTTTCATAAAAAAGTCCTCTTCCCCAATGCCCTTTTCAGAATAACAAAACCCTTACAAGCACATTGACTCTTCTTGGTATTCAGCCCTTGTAAGCTTAAGTTTTTCTCTGTATAAGGTCCAGCACTCTCTTTAATGATCAATTCAATCATATCTGCGTATATGATGCAAGGTAGAAAACCTAAACTCCAGGGCCTTCTGAATTCATTGAAACGTCTTCACTTAAAGAAGCCTGCTATGCATTACAAAGACCTTTCTGCTGAATCGAATGTGTCTGCCTGGGCTTTAGGAACCAAACGAATGCCTTGTTTGCTTAAGGGGCAACGTTTGCCCTAAATATTTTAAAACGGTCTTTTCTGCTGGAATGCAATATGCTCCAAAGAGTAGCGTTTGACTTTTTTTTTTTTTACATGCATCGAATATTAAACGTTTATTAAACGTTAAATCCGTAACAAATGGGGGTCGCCCCCATTTACGTAAATGAATGATCATAAACTGCAGGTGTGATTAACACTGGCACCTGTTGTGAAAAGTCAAATGTGAATGTTAAACTGCCATTATACCTTCCAGTATCTGCTCTGAACACCTAGACACTGATATTTAAATGCTTTGGCTGGGTCCTCCTGGGTTTGTCAGGTATTTAATGCACTAGATCTACATCATTGAATAACTTTGCAGTCTTGGTGTACTACTCAGTTCTGTTGGCACATGAACCAGAGTACTAGTTTCCAGATAGCACCACTTTTGCTTGAGGCAAATTCTTGTCCACTGTGAAGTCATTCTTGTAACGTCAAATCAGAGTCAGCGTATGTTGCAAGTGCAAAGCAAGTTCATACAACATGGGACTCCATGAAGAAGCATCAAAGTTTCTGCTGATAGCAGTTCTGTCCAGGGTCTGTGTCAGTTTTATCTCTGGCTTTTTATCTGTTTAGTGGACGCTGCCATTCTGCTAATTTAGTTCTCTCTCATCCATTTGTAGAGTTGGATGTTTACCAAAGAGGTGCTATGTGGTCTCAGGGCTTCCTGAAACACACGGAAAGCGAGTTGGTGCTAATTGCAGCGTTTTCAGATGACACGCTGACACGGGCGGTAGACAGAGGGTGGAGATGTCAGCTAAGCAGCAGCACATTTGCCCCGGGGTAAATCGGGTGGAGTTCCTTGGGGGGAGGGACAAAAAATGTGTGTTCACCACACAGACCGTTCTTTCATTTGTACCAGGGAAGGTGCATCGGTATTCACCAGCTGGGTTTTCACATTCTAAAACACATGCACTCCCCCTCTGCTGACTGAAGGTGCAGTGCAGAACGGCACCGGTTGGAAGTGCCCCCAACATCCCACCCCGTTAAAATCAGCTTCAGTTTACAGGAAAGTATGTCAAGTTCTGTCCCAGTCCAAGGTAATGTATCAAAATAGGAGATGCTGCTTTCACACAAGGGGGGGGGGGGGGCGGCTTGCCTGCAACTGGTGCTAAATTGCAACATTTGGAGCAAGTTCCAAATCATACAACTGCTCACATCTCACGGGTCTAACTGTTTTGTCTGACCCTTGAGGAACATGCACAGCTTGAGTAGCAGTGAAGTATTATGCTGGATAATAGAGTATCCATGTAAACCTCCGCTACTGTATGCGAGTAGCTGAATAAAGTCTCTCTGAGCCAGCGCATAATCATATTAAGAATAATCACATTCATATTTGTACTATAATTCCAAGCAGACCCAGAAACAGAAAGAAATATCTTAGTGGACAATGGTATTAGAGAAAACATTTAGTGGAATCCCATTTCCTCAGAGAGTACTTTATAGGCCTGGCTAACAACCCGCAGTACTAAAGGAGTGTCTCCTTCCACCCTTAAACTGTGTACCTCATAAACATACTTCTCATAATGACACTGTAAAACCTGGCCTGCAGTCAAGAAAGCCCATCTGTAACATTATTTAGTTTTCTGTTTTTAAAAAGGGTTTTTTTTTTTAAGGCTTGGAGCACAAAGCCGTGACCTTTCTAGGCTGCCACAGAATGACGTGAATGATCTCCTTACCATCAGCTTGTGCTCGACTAGCCCAGAACTGGTTCAAAACCTTCTCAAGTTTCAAGACAGGCTTGGGACTTCTTGAAACAGCAGGTTATAAGCCTTGGAATCATTTGAAATTGAATTACTTGACTCATCACAGTTCAATTAAGATGCCATCTCTCCCGATATGCGATTGTTAAACAAGCGTGGAAAACTAAGGACGGCCACTGTAATTAATACTGATTACGATATTAGCACTCGTATTGTGAAACTGCATTAGCATTCAACTAATTTAGCACCAGCACGTCTGTGATTGAAGGAATTTTAACTGATTGTTTTTGTGAAACGGTTATAATCAGGAAGTTAGATTAGATGTTCATGAGGTGCTCTGTGATTATAAGGTGTGGAGCAGATATGATGAATACACTAGTAATTTGAAATTGTGTAAGTAACTAAAAAGGCTTTGATAGTACAGTTATGTCATGGTTTCAGTGAAACCCTAGAACTTAAAGTATTTTTGAATGACAAGCCTAAACTGTAACATTTTTTTAAACTGGTTCTGCTTGTATTCTTATGGGTTTTTGTTCTTCTTCATTGTCTCAGTTCTTCTTTGTACTCCTCTTTGGTTAAAATGCCTCATTTAAATGAATTGGATATATTTTCGTGCAAAAATATCGGTCTGCTTGACAGGTCTAAATTACACGTGATTAATCCACAGCGCTCATGTGTCTCGCCTGGGAGGACGACTTGAAAGCAGCAGCGTTGGACCAGGAGTGTTGCGTAACGCGCTTCGTATTGTAGTCATTCTCAGACTCATCGTTTACCCACCTCGTGATTCACTCTAAACGGTTCCCGCTTGCCGTAATTCTGGCATTCTCTTCGCCTTCTGCGTCCGTCACGCTCTGATGCCTCACCTCCATTTCTTCATCCCCGCTCACCCTCCCACCATCGTTTGCCTGCTCTGTCTCTCGCCTCATATCTTCTGTCTCTCGCCGATTTCCCTCGTCGACGTTGTCATCTTACCCCCCCCCCCTCCATTTTAGTGACTCATTCCTTTTGTAAGAACTTCCAACCCCTGTCGGTGCTGACTTAACAGCAGATGGTTTGTGTGGGAAAGAGGTGCTGGAGCGCCCAGGGAGACAGGCAGGCAAGCGGACAAAGTGGTGATGCTGAGTCTCCTCCTAGTGCTCTCAGTCAGGGGGCAAGAGGGGACCGTCCTGACTGTGCTCAACACCGCTGCTTCTCAGGGGTATCGATGTGTGAGTGGGAGTGCGTGCCATGTCTCCATCTTAGCCCCCCCTACTGTACCTCGGCCTTGTCTTCTCCTCCCTCAGCTCTCCCTGCCGTACACCTGCCTTCTCTTCCTCTGTCACTCTCCCCTCTATTCTTTTCTCAGCCCTCCATACCATACTACTGCCTTGTCTCATCTCCTCCCTCAGCCATCCCTGCTGTGCTCCTGCCTCCTTCTCCTCTGCCTCCTCTTCTCCCTCCTCTTCCCTCAACCCTTCCTGCTGTACCTCTGCTTCCTCTCCAGTCTCCTCCTCCCACAGCCCTTCCTGACGTACTTCTGTGTCCTCTCCTCTCACCAGGTGAAGCAGGTCCATTTAAGCTGCTTGCACACAAATGAAAGCATGCGCACTTTGGGGAACATTCATTATCTGGTGGCTATTGTGTGGACAGCTTTCTCCAGGAGCTCGGCACTGTGCTCTTCCTGCTGAACCACATCACTAAGGATAGGAGGCTGGAAATTACTGAACTGATCATTATCCTTTTTTAATTCTTCTGGAAGAATATGGTAACTGAGTGGATTCTGGTATGGTAATAGAGCTCAGAAGGTGGGCAATAAGAGGCAGGCATTTGGCCTGAAGAAACCCTTACCACACGTTACTGGCTCTTTTTATCTCCCTCTAAGTAGGAAGGCAGGGAAGAGGTGTATTATGGGTAAAGAGTGTCTAAGGACACTGCAAGTATCCAGGGGAGTATGGTGCTGCTGACCTCTGACCTGCTTGCCTTGGTGTCTTTCCTCCTTAGTGATTACATCATCGAGGAGAAGAATGCCGTCCTTCAGAAAAAAGAGAACGAAGGCTTTGGATTCGTGTTACGAGGTGCAAAAGGTACATCTTTGATATTAAAGTTCCCTCCTGCCTCTAGCCTGTGGTCATATTTAGAATAATTTTTTTTTTTAATTGAATGTATTTTTATAATGCAGTTTCACTGAAAATTATGGGTAAGACAAAAACTTGAATGTCTTAGTTAAAAAGAGCAAGTTCAAAATTCAAGCCTTTTCCAGTGATGTTGAAACAAAGTGGTTCTTTTTTTTACTGTAACACTTCAGATTTGACTTCTGAGTTTTATAATATACCTATTAGCCCCTGCCTGCTAATTGATCGGAATGAAAAACATAAGAAGAGGCTTCACACAAACACAAGTCATGACTTCATGGCCAGAAATTGCATCAGGGCCAGACTGGGTGTGTGACTTTTTCCTGACAGCCGTGGTCTTGGTTACCTTCAGAGAGCAGCAGCACACCATCTTACTGTGAGGATTAGCTCAGGTGGCTTCTACCTAGCAGCGAGATTTCAGGTGCTACCATCTGTTCCACTCAGCACGCCTATGACAGGCCTAGAGAACAATGCCCTCTCTCACTCATATACTCTGTTACTGCATCGGCCCAGTGTGTAATTGCTGGTTTAACCCTGTGTCAGCATGACTAAAGCCATCAGGTTAGGCAGATTATTTGTAGCTTGTCACACACATAGTGGGGCTGTTTTAATCACTGATCAGTTTGACCCACATTTTATTAATTAATTTCATAGTTCTCATCAAGTAAAATTTATTACTGACAGCATATGTGAACTTTGGCTTTTAAAGCCAAACCCTCTTCATTGGTGGAAGAACCACGTCTATATGGAAATGATGTTGTCGGTGTGTGCACAGCAGGGTCTCGTGAGAGAACGTGATTACAGCATGCAGATAAGTGGTACGTGAGATTGCAGATGCCTTCTCTACAGTGTGTGGGTGCGCTCGTGGGCGTGTGTGTACGTGCATGCGCACAAGCTGCGTCTCGTGCTAAGAATAGTTAGCCGGTATGTCAGCGAGAAAGAAGACCTCGGTGATTGTGAACGGGTATAATTACTGGCATACATTTGGCAGGCTGTCCCAAGTCAAGCGCTGTGAAATTGCTATCTTGTCCCAAAAGGGCTGTCTAAGATTGCATTGTCAGCTGACGGGGAGAAGCTAAGACTTCTCCAAGAAGCAAAGAAGGAGTTTTAGAACCAGAGCTCAGTCATTATAGGCTAGATATGAAATGAAGCAGGTGTGTAAATGAAAATGGATGACCAGAGATATCCATAGAATGTTGCTCAGGATGTACACCTGTTGTTTTTTCCATCTCACAAACACCTGCATTGAGACTTTTCATTCATTTCCTGAATGGCATTGGATGATACATTCAGTGCAACGTGGGCTGAATAGTATTTGCTCTGAATGTTCTCTGCTAACTTCCTTGTTAATGTGCAACTGCATACTGATAACTGGCCTTATAAAGATAGGCCTTTGACAGGCAGGTCAAAGGGTGGAGTAAAACACTGTAGTTCTGTCATGTACTTAGACAGCATTCTAAACAGGTTAAGGTTGAAGAGTTAGAATACCTTCAAATCTAAAAACACACACACAAAAATATTTGAGCTCTTCATTCTGCCATGACGCCAGTATGGCCGTGGTGAAAATGGCATTGAAAAAGTCTACAGGAGAGAAAGAGGTGCTTCAGTCATTCAGTCTCACTCCGTGTAACAGGCAAAGCCCCAACAAGCTGGAAACAGACCCTGTGTTGTTATGACCTGTACAGTCTGCTGTGTGGCAGGGTTAGCCTGTAGCACTAAAGGCATGAGTCTCTAGCTCAGTGGACAGCCAATCCCTAGGCTGGAAACCAGCTCATCGTAGTGGACTCGCCAATCAGGCACGAGCTTGGCTGCATATGCTAGTCTGTCGTGTCTCTGCTTGCTGTTTCTTGCCCAACTGTCCAACAGAATAGCAGCGCTGTTTGGCACATTGCGCTGTTTGGCACATTGTGCTGTTTGGCACATTGCGCTGTTTGGCACATTGCGCTGTTTGGCACATTGCGCTGCCGGGCTCATTGCGCTGCCAGGCACATTGCGCTGCCAGGCACATTGCGCTGTTTGGCACATTGCGCTGCCAGGCACATTGCGCTGTTTGGCACATTGTGCTGCCGGCACATTGCGCTGCCAGGCACATTGCGCTGTTTGGCACATTGCGCTGTTTGGCACATTGCGCTACCGGGCACATTGCGCTGTTTGGCACATTGCGCTGCCGGGCACATTGCGCTGCTGGGCTCATTGCGCTGCCGGGCACATTGCGCTGTTTGGCACATTGCGCTGTTTGGCACATTGCGCTGCTTGGCATGTTGCACTATTGCGCTGGACTAACTTCTCCTTTCCTTTCAGTATGTGGCTTCCTCCTTGCTGTGCCAGTAACTATGGCAACGCAAGGACGGCTCCTTAATAGGATTCTCAGAAACAGCAGTGGTGTTAGGCCAGAGCTATGTCTGTGGATGTGCGAACAGTTAGATTCTCAATGTGTGTGTCTTCAAACTCCTGTAAGAGTAAAAAAGACTTACAGGTGTCAGCATTGTCTCAAGTTGTAATACGGGTATACAGCGATGGAGGAAGGTTCTAATTAGCAACATGGGAGCTGAGAGGTTTAGGCTGATCTTGAACAGTTAGCATTGCTGAGCACCACTTTTCCTAAACTTCCACACTGAAGTACCTGATAGCTGCAGAAGCCTCTGCGCCCACTTAAATAAGTATACTAAATTATTTCTTTTATATTTGAGTACTACATATTGTAAAATATTAGGCTTTACTATGGACAGCTGAGTTTATTTTACCATGTCAGTGAGGAGGCTGAGTTGGGGGAGAGGTGGTGAATGGACGGAGGTAACGGGACACTCAGATGCCCATCAAGGGGTACAACCCGCTATCAGGACGCTTAGAGAACAATAAAGTGGCTGTGCCAGACTGCAGCTTGTCATCAGATTGTCAAGGAGTGCAAACCGCTTTTCAGCCATGGCACTCAAGGATTTATACTGTGAGTATGGGAAAAAAGGGGAGGAAAATGTAGCCTAAGAGACCCTTGATGTATCATGCTGTATGATATACTGGCTTAGGCTTACCTTTAAAACACTGTACAAGAGACATTAAACCCGATGGAAGTGTGAAAATGAATTTTGCTGATAATGTCAGTGCCCACTTGGCACTGGAGCAGCCTGGACATATGCACACCTAAGACATGTGCTGTTATTGCTCATGCCATCTGGGAGGTAGGAGGCAGAAACGTCTTGTTGCTTATAGGAGTTGAGCACTTTCACATGGAACTGCCTGCACCACCAGGTGTGGAGTATCATGTACGTGATGATAATATGCATGGTTATGTATGTTCTCCTGCCAGCGGAGACGCCGATCGAGGAGTTCACCCCGACACCGGCCTTTCCTGCACTTCAGTACCTGGAGTCGGTGGATGTGGAGGGCGTGGCTTGGAGGGCAGGGTTAAGGACAGGAGACTTCCTGATTGAGGTATTCAATTAAACAGCTCACATTTCTGACCACATCCACATGGCTTTCCTTCAATTTAATGTCATTAACAATTAAGCTGTCAGTATATTGATTTAAGAAATGTTTTTATAACATGCACATCCAGAAATATCATATCAGGTAATTGCATAAGATTTTTATGGATAGTTTTGAGCACCTGCTAATTGGTATGTATGAACACCATTCCTTTTTGTAGTGGCTTCAAGATACAGTGGTGATTACGTGAAATTGAGGCATAGCTGTGTTGTTTGCACATCCCTTGGAGAACCATGAAACCACTGCTTGGAAATCAGGCAGACTGTTATGTGTTGACTAATGCAAAGGGCCACCTGTCGAGTGCTGTCTGTCAGTTTTCACTGAAAGGGTCAGGAAATGATCAGTCACATGATCTGTGCAAGATAGAAGCCTATAGAGAGAAGTGAGTGTCCAGGGCTCTGAGTTAAAAGCACTGACTAGGGCACAAATGGCAGAAGCCCATTACAGCCACAGAGACCAGGGAAGCACCTCGTTTAGATGAGAGTGATGAAAACCAGTGAGGGCTTGCATGACTGCTGAACGGCAGTGGAGTGGATGAAAAGCAACAGCACCAAAATCATGCTCCAGAGAGGGCAGAGCGTGCCCTCAGACTCTGCAGAAATGTTTTGGGGAGCTGCTGCCCTCGGGAAGGTGTCAAAGAGGAGGTATCACTGAAAGACGTCTGCTGTCAGGCTCCAGGGAGAACATGAAACATAGCTCAACCCTGCTCTGTGGGCTAGCCTACTCACAACCCGGCCACCATCACCGCATCCTCAGAGGGAGATCATGCTGATCCATGATTGGTCCAAAGGCAGCCAATCAGCTCAGACCTCCCCTTATGTCTTGGCTTTGAGTTCTGACGAGCTAAAAATGGCTTGAGGCTGGCCTGGCTGTCTCTCACTCTCTGAAGTACCCTGAAAATCAAGCACTTCGTCAAGCGTGCGTGCACCATTATTTTCCTGCTTATCCACTGCTCAGTTGGCATGGTGGTACTGTTCAACTGTTCTCCAGTTAGTTTAACTTTCTCCAGTAGAAGGGGAGCACATCCCCTAGGTTAGAGTATTAAAGGATGTGAACAGTCCTGTTTCTTCAATACTGAGAAGCCCTCTGTATCCCACTCTTGCAGGTGAACGGGGTCAACGTGGTGAAGGTGGGCCACAAGCAGGTGGTCTCCCTCATTCGGCAGGGAGGCAATCATCTCCTCATGAAGGTGGTTTCTGTCACACGCAAGCCTGAGTCTGAGGAGGTGGTCCGGAAGAAAGGTAGGTGATCAATCAAGGGGCTGTTCACCTGGGGGAAGATTCAGACCAATGTCCTCAGCTGATAGCCAGGGTTTTTGGCTCTGTTCTGAAGGTGTCTTCAGTGGCAGCATCTGTGGTGTGACTGAGCATTTTGTTTTTACCTACAGCCATAAACAAGCTTAAACTTTATATTTCTCCCTGTCTTGTTCTTGTATTTACTGGTGTCAAACAATGTTTTGGCCTTTCAGTCTTAGGTAGGGAAGACCAAGTTCTGGCTCCTCCCACAGTGTGACAGTTGAATCTCTGTAAGACATGCTGTCTGAAACCATAGACTTTTTGGGTGATTTCAGTACAATGGATGTACTGAAGTTGTGAACATTCAAACTTGTTAAACTGCCTAGAGTTCCTGCTGTTCAGAGTAGGGATTGTACAGTGAGGTCACTTTCTGCTCTACACATCCAAGTATAACCTGAGTTACATCTTTACCCCCAGACGTCCATTTCCACAGCACTTGGCTTATGCAAGGCTACGTTCTCTTTGGTTTGGAGGCACCAATGGATAGAGGGCGAGCACTGGAACACACTGACCACTAGAGGGCGTCAATCACCTATCTCCCATATCACTGCACTTAACAGGAATTGTTACTTCCTAAAGTTTTGCTGTTTATACATTCATTTAATTACTGGACTGGGAATGAACAAGCTGTGTAAAAAATCTTTACATTTATAACTTCCAAGGCACATCTGTGGTTGTTGGCATTTATTCTGATATATTAGTGGAGCATGGAAACTTTAGTTACTGTTCAGAGTGTAATTAAGCTTTCATAAAGTAACAGCTCCCCTCTGCAACCACCAAGCTCTGCGTGGGTCTGCCGTGGTGCTGCAGCATCATTCAGCTTCTGCTTCTGATGTCATTGTTATGCTTCATGGTGATTGGTGGAGCCTCAGTCTGGGTATTTCTGATACATTTAGCACAGGACTTTTATCAGTACTTAAGAGTGGAGTATACAGGAAGAAACAGATCTGTTTTTGAGGTGTACCCTTTCCGGGGAGAGGTGGAAGAAGGCCAGCAGTGATTTCTGGCAGGGGCCTAATGCTGAGCCAGCATTTTAACTAATTGAACCCCCCTCCTTCCTGAAATGCAGCTGTTAACATAGCACATAAATACTGATATTCTCTTCACACTTTTGAGACACATGATGTTACTAGCAGAACTGCTACAGAATCCTTTTGAAAAATTAGTCTGTGGAGCGCTTAAGAGATTAGGTTAATGCGATAGATGCTGAGATGAACATGCATTAAATCGGCTTTTTGTAGCTGCCGTTGTTAATGTGAACATTGCACAGATCATTGACTCTGATCCTTCCTGTAGAACGAGCGTCTGTGTACGGCTGCTGTCACACTGTTCACACTGTACTGAGCAGATCTGTGTGTGTTGTGAACTTTACATTTTTTTTAAATGGTTGTGAAGTTCACGTGTGCATGTATCACCTCAGGGTGCAAGGACAAGTTACACTAAAGCAGAAGATCTCTGAGGTAGAGGAGCAGAGAGCGCAATCGGAAATATTTAAATAGACAACCTGAAGATAATGCAAACACAACAGAATGGAGTGTGCTCTCTTTTTTTCTTGATTGTCTCACGGACAGCAAGCTGATATACAACTTGGCATCTGTGCCACCGAGCGATGAGGTTAATGTGACTCAGGATGCCACGCATGCTGACAGGGCTCAAAGGACCAGGTTCACAAACCTATGGGCACTGGCGCACCGGGTCTGTCTTTCAGCTTGAAGGAATTACCCAGGCTCCATCACAGAGAGAATCCTGAACTTGCTCAAAAAAAGGGTGGGCCCGAAGGAGCCCAGAGTATGGAGACCGCCTTAGAGTGTGGTTTCTTTTTCCGCTGTTTCAACTAGTGGACCTGTTTCTGTCTCGTGTCTTCGCTTCCAAGAATGGTGAGGAGGTTTTTGCTGCTGAAATGCATCTTAAACAAGGTGCGGCGGCAGTGGGAGGCATTCAGCGTTTAGCTAGCCTGAGTACGATGAGGTCAAGGGTGTCACAAAGAGGAAATGTTTGTTAGGGGCCTGACAGTAGAAAGCATTCTCACCCCCACCTTTCTACGCAGCTCCACCACCCCCCAAGAGGGCCCCCAGCACTACCCTTACCCTGCGCTCCAAGTCTATGACCGCTGAACTGGAAGAGATGGGTGAGTCTCTCCTTGTCCTCCTGCTCTTAGGGGTCATGGAGACCGTTGAATGTCTCCTCTCTATTTGGGAGGTCTTACAGATGGAAGAGTCTCTATTTTCCCCCTCTGGGGGGGTCTCAGTAGCTACATGAACTTTACAATTACTGTGAATGACCCTTTATGGAAAGATTTAAAAGTTTGCATTGTTTGGCACTGCGCAAGCTGTGTATTCTCATGAAAAGGGTTCAAAGATATAATGGAAATGCTTAAAATTAGTTACACAGAAAAATGGTGGTGAAACATGAGTAAGACAGACCATCTGTAAATATCTGTCATGCATAGTGCATCGGTCATGATGCACGTTCATGTTACGCACAAAGTATTCTGGGCAATGTGCCTTATATGGACACAACCACTTTGAATCCATTCAAAGAGCTGTCCTTGTTCATTCTATGCAAGCATCTGCAAGGAGGAGAAGAGGGGGTGAGTTTGCCTCAGGACATTTGAATCATCTTTGCCACCATGTCGTGTCAACCAGAAGCGTTTGCAAATTTCATTTCCATTAAAACCGTGTTGATTCGTTTTACGGTGTCCCAAGAGTACACGTTAAGTGAATGTGACTGCACCCATTATCATATGCATGTTTTTGGGGGGGGGGGGGGGGGGGGGGGGGGGCGGGGGGGGGCGGGGGGGGGGGGGGGGGGGGGGGGGGGGTGGGGGGGGGTGGGTTTGGTGGTGGGGGGGGGG
>JABJVR010004064.1:5133-15152 GCA_025773905.1 Chitala chitala
TGCTTTTCTATGTATGTGTTCTCAAAACATGGGTATAAAACAGTGTTGACTGAGTTTATTTAACCCCGTCTGTCCACTTTGATGGATACAATAAAGACTTTTTGATGTAGCAGTATAAAATTATCTTGCATTTTTTTTAACCAGGTGGAAATAATTAGGGATTTAAGGGTTTAGAAAAAGCCAAATCCATTTAAGGGGGAAAAATTTCATTTCAAATTCAAACAATTCAGGTTTTGTGATGTCTGTGAATTCAGTTGAAATCTTTATCTTCAGACACAGGTGTGTCTATCAAGAAGCTGGGAGAAACCTTACACAACACAGAGAAGACATCGTTCTCATCCTGGTGAAGCTAGCACACACTCCACATACTACTGCTAAAGCACGGTAAGAGATGAAATGTGCCTGGATGTGAAACAGCCCACCTCTTCTCAGAATGAAACCGCTGGCCGAGGCAACGAACCTCCATTCAACCCTTTCTGCATATTTTGCTTGGATATGCAATTGTTGGCAAAGGTGCTTCCAGAAGATAAGGCCTGGCTTCAGACAGACTGTTTAAAACAACAATAGATGATGTGGGCTGTCTGTGACCTGAAAACTGCAGGTGCCTTCAGAGTAGAAACGTGTGATTTTTGTAGAGCAACGTGCCTCTCGGTGCTCACTCACCTTAATGCCCCAGGAGAAAGGACGCCATTTTAACACGACTGTCCAACAGTGCACACGGTACATGTTATCAGCCAAAAGGATTATGTCTTGGCTGACTTCAGTCTGCTTTTGCTGTAATTGATCAAACCATCAGTCAAAATCCACAGTGAGACACATATCATGGCCAGAGGTCCAAACAAACACTACCGTGGTCACCATAGCGACGGCAATGAAAGTACATTTAAACTCGCTTTTGGTTTTCTGATGATTTCTCCTTGTGTAACCAGATAAACCATTTCTCTTCAGAGTGAAAGGCAGCTTCACTGGCCCAGCAAAATGTACTTCTCTGTGTGTTTAACCAGCATTGATCTTTTAATCCTGGACACCCTATGTAGTTTTTTTAATACCATGCATGAGAAATCTTATCTATACATTATGTCTTAAGTCACACACTGCAGGTCTTTCTAATCATGTAAGATTAGCTTGCTTTAATAATACATGTTAATCACTTCTGGTTATATAATTATAATATGGTTTGTGTTACTATTTTCCAAGCCCCATTTATTAGATTGTAATATCATCAGCAGATATTTTCATTGTACACCTTTTTGATTAAATATTTGGAATTTATTAAAGAAATAATAAAGTGTGGACTGGCAGGCTATACCTGAACCCAGCATCCCCAAAGCTCAAAATTGTACTTTTAATTGCATTTATTTGTTTGCTGGCTTGTGAGTATAATCAGAAACCGACGCAGGTTCCTGTAATTTGCCTGGCAACAGGGTCAGGAATAGGAAGCAGAGGCATTTCCTTTTGTTAGTTGGCGGTGCTGTGGGCTGCTTTAACTTCCTGTCAAAGACACCCTTCCTTTAGTTTGCTTTAATAGCTAAATGTTTGCATTCCTCCAGCATTAAATTAACACTAATCATTAAGTTTTAAGGGTCAGTTTTGTTTGAAAGATGGCATAGATCTGGCAAAATTCTGGCATTAATATAATAATCCATAAAATATTTTAATAATTGTCATGTAAAACAGTTATTTGTCCAGCATTTACAAGTTAAAGCATGTACACATAAGTTAAACGGAGCCCTGGAAATACTGGTTTCAGCACAATGAATACCTCTCGTGTAAAAAGTGTAGATATGTAAGAAGTTTATATGATATGTAAGAAGTATAGATATTTTTTTACTTTTCACTGATCAGATTCAGGAAAACAAACCAAACTTGTGGTAGTCATGTGGTGATCCTGGCTGAGAGGTCCACACAGCCAGTGTCACCAGAGAGCCCAGGAGATCTTGGAGTAACCTTTGGTTCTACTGCTAGCCTAGAAGATGCATCGGTAACCATGAAACAGCATACCTTGTTCCTTGAAAGCTGGCTGAGTATACATTACCATTTAGCATGTTTTTATATTAATTAATGTGTCCTCACAGAGAAATGAGCTTAACCTATTTTAACTAAAGACCTTTTAATGTCCACCACAAATCCATTCCTGCATCATTTTTTTTAAAATATTTATTGTACTTTATTAATCCCAGAGGGAAATTACTTCTCTGCATTTAACCCATCCCCCAAGCAGACCAGTGGGCTGCCAGCCAAATGCAGCACCCGGACAGCTAGCGCTGAGTGTCTTGCTCAAGGACACACCTGGCTGTGCTGGGATTTGAACCGAGAAACTTTTGTGTCAGAGGCTGATTCTCTAGCCATTGAGCCACCAGGCCACTCTCATCTATCTCATAAAGATTTCCTCTTGTGCTTATCTTCTGTGTCACCTTACATTTTACATTTTAATTCCTTCATGGCAGTGCCAAGGACATTACAACTCAAAGGCCAATTCTTTGAAAAGAATAAGTTCCCACACAGAAAGAATGATCACAGTGCCTGTTGAATATTGTGTTCCAAAATTCCTCGATTATTTAGCAAGTAAAATGAAGGCTGTGGACACACATTTTATATGCAACATATTACATATATATTTTAAGAACTTTAATAAATATATTTAAGAAAGACTTTTGCACTTAATTTCTGTGTTTTGATGACTGAAATCTAGATGTGTTTATTTACCTGTTTTCTGTTCGGACAGCAAAAATTCTGTATCTTTACCAGGTAACTGGTTTTCATTACTGGATGTAATGTACCCACTCTAAAACAGAAAAAAAAAAACGGTTTCCTTCTGTGTCCCTGTGCTGACGATTACACTTAATGTGTAAGATTGTGTATTCCTAAATATGCGATACCTTTATTGTCACACATTGGTTTTCAGTGTAAAGAATATGTGATTATTTACATATTAAATGTATTATTATACTGTTATGATAGTGGAACATGTAAAAATGAATTGGCCAATTTGTAATTTCTCTTATTTCCTTAAAATGGAACGCAAACAGTAGTGAAAAACAAATGAATAAAATAACATTTATATTTACATTTATTCATTTAGCAGACTGCTTTGTCCAATATAATAATAATAATAATAATAATAATAATAATAATAATAATAACTGCACCCTACATGGCAGATTTTTTAGGTAAACATTATAGTGTTCCCTGGTCTCACTAGTAGTTCAAATTGATAAGACCATCTTAAACATCGGTGCGTGTTTTATTTTAGCTTTTTTTTCCCTTTTGCAAAATCTGCTGTGGCTGCCTTGCCTGTATGTGACACGGTTATATGATCTATTCATATTGTTACAGATGCAAAAAACGTAAAAGAAGCATTTTGCTTTTAACATCACCTTTGTTTAGTGTTTTCGGCTGAAACGGGATGGCATAAAATGACAGGAAAGGAACATCTCGTTTTCACGGGGAACATCTAAGGGCAAGGACAGCTGATATGACTCAAGTGACCCCCCTCACGGCGCTGTCATCTGACAGACACGCTCAGCAGGGACGCTTCTGCTTAATAAATAGCTTCGCTGCTGTCCTGGCACCCCCAGCTTCCAGGCGGTAAAGGACACTGTTGTTGATTGTCCCCCGTCTTATGTCCACAGCCTGACACACGCCCGCAGTGGAAGGACTTTTTAGCATTATGGCCATTTGACTGCGCTTGTCGTTTTGTGCCCAGATTATTCATTTGATCGCGATCTACGGCGACGGAAACTCATTGAAGAAAAGCAGATGCAGACATTGTTTAATCTAGCGGGCTACATCTGTCACCTTGTAACGATTCATTTGCGGCGCCGTCGCTTTTGAAATGTCACTGAGAAACGTGCTGGGACAGAATTAATTAAAACTTCACTTCAGTTCTTACACTCCTGTTTCTGTACGGTTGTTGATGTTTTTTGAAGCTTTTGGGGTGTCAGTCAACACCGTAGGCCAGGAACATCGGGGTAACGTGAGCTTCCACTGCACCCGTGGTCATCGTGAAAAGAACACCGTTAATGTGTTTCAGGTGATTCGTGTTCTAGGGTGTGCTTTCTGGAAATGCGTTTGAAGTATTGAAGCATGAAGTATTAAAAATGTAGCAGATATTATTTTTCACGACGTGCATGAAATAGGCGTAAAAATGCAAAAAAATAAATAAATAAAAAATAGTGGTATCATTTTGGAATTTTAAATTATGAGGCACCTACTGAAGTATCTTCTTCTTCTTCCTCCTCTTTCGGCTGCTCCCTCTAGGGGGCGCCACACCGGATCATCCTTCTCCATACCAACCTGTTCTCTGCAGCTTCCTCTGTCACCCCAACCTGTCTCATGTCCTCCCTCACTACATCCATGAACCTCCTCTTTGGCCTTCCTCTTCTCCTCCTGTCTGGCAGCTCCGTCCACAACATTCTTTTCCCTATAAGGCACCTACTGAAGTACACAGTGAAAAATAATGACCATTTTGTACTAACGACAGGTGTAGAATAAAACCTGCACAGGTGAGGCTACAGGTCCAGGGTCTCTAACTTTACAAACGGGCATAAAAAAGCATGCTCCTACAGTGCTGTGTGCAGGACACGTGCCTGGGAGACTTGGTGTCACTGCAGATGAATAAGTGCAATCATGCAGGCAGCGGGACCACTGCTGTGGTCACAGTCTAGCCTCGTCGTCAGGTCCACCTGGGACAGGTGTGGAGGTGCTGAGGAACAGCTCACATCAAGGGCACAGAGTTGCCCCCCCCCATTAATCATGGCTCTGTCGATGACTGTGTGGAGGCTCCACTTCTCTCATCTGCAATCACGACTGAACACCCCCGGGGCTGCAGAATGTAATATTGAGGATAGCTCCTGGCCACATTCAATTGGCAATATTTATATGATGTTTCAAGCAAAAAAAAAAGTCAATGTGTCTAATTTATTAAAAAAAAATTTCCCCCAAGTTTATTGCTTTTCTCTTCCTCTGTTACAATTCTGTCACGCATGGAATATGGATTGCAGGCATAACAAGCCCAGCAAACATGTAAGGTCATGTGACCCATTTACAATTTGTCTCCACCTCTGTTTATCACTGGTGTCCTATCAAGAACCTATGACCTTGATACCTGAAGGTCAAGTATGGTCCATTCAGCGAAAGCCTTTTACTCATGCCACACCCTCAAAGTCAGGATTCATGCACACACGCACGTCTACATGTACTATATTAATACCATAACAAAAAACATTTAAAGACAAAAAGAAATTAGAAATCTGCACTGATATTACCTGCAACAACTCCTGGTTGTTTTAAATTGTACCTCGATTAAAATAATTATTACAAGATGCAATATCAGACACTGGCTCTGTTTGCAAAGAGACAGGTTTTAAGTGTAACATTTTCTACAGAAACTCCATTTCAGTAGTCACAAACCTTGATGAAATATTTCCATTAAAGAGGTCATTGTGGTCTGCATCGCTCCTCAGTACCGTAATCTCATCCCATTTCAGTGTCAGAGAAGGTGCCCCACTCATGGTTGCTTCTGAGTGTCCACAGCCCTCCCTGAAATATAACATGACAGTCAAGTGCCCACTTTCCCACGGCCAACTGGATTACAGGGCAGTCAGTGTTAATATGTCACCTGATCAGTGGAAGATCCTAATCTCTACACTGTTTCTCATCATTCTCACATGAAACAATGACATTGATTGGCACGCAGGCAGATGATCGTTTGGAGAAGGTGACCGGTCTGCTGAGGCAGCTGTAATATCGCGTTCAGGCCCAGAAGGCCATCGATCACACTGACCGATAGCTCGCTTTTCCCAGCCGCAAGGCACTGGGACTCAGGATGACAGAGAGGCCTGTATTCCAAACGAGCAAACATTTTTTTTGTGTCACACTTATGAAGATGAATGTGTCCCAGCTGAGGATGAAGCCTGCTCTTAGTGTGCTTCCATACTGGTGCGAACGCAGCATTCTGTTCGCTCAAGCGTCCGAGGGCGAACGCCACGCGTGAGAAAGGATGGCTGCTCTTGGTGAAGATCCAATTCAGACTGCTGCTTCACCTTGGTGTTAAATGGCTGATCAACCCAGAGAGCATGCTTTCCACGGCTGTCGTTAGAGACTCCATCATTGTCTGTGGTAGGTGGATGTGTGCATCCATCAGTTTGCCTCTGACTCTTATTCACAAACCCCAGTTTCTATTCTCACTAGTAAATTCACATACAATTAAGGCAAAATGACCACCATTTTAAATCTGTACATGGGGTATGTAAATATATCTGCTTTGGACATGTTTTTATTAGAACTTTTCAAAATAACATTACTATAACATCTACTACAACATCCATTCTCTATACCACTTATCCAATTCAGGGTCGTGGGAAGCCTGGAGCCCATCCCAGGAGGCACAGGGCGCAGGGCAAGGGACACCCAGGGCAGGGCAACCATTATTCCATTTGTAGTCATTTCTTTATTATGCAATGTAAATACAAAAACATGCAACAAGAACATTAAAAGTAATTAGACAAAAGGACTGACGTAGATTATTTTGAAAAATGAAGCACACTTACATCTCAGAAATAAATGCCTTTTGTTATGTTGTGTCCATAGCAAGACAGTGGTTACAGCTAAACACAGGCACAACGGAACGCAGCAGCAAAGACTATAATAAGACATTAAACTGTAATGAAGAAAGAAAAACAGAAAATATATATTGTCTGTTGCCTGGGGGCAAATTTATGGATGGGTAAATAGACAATATATAAAAATAAGAGAAAATATAATGTAAGAACATGATCATGTACAGTATAGTGTTATGTACTGTGCTACACTGTGCATTAGTGTAAATCTGGTACAGTAAGGTGTGTCTGTGTGGTAACCAGTGTAGTGCAGAGCAGCCCTGACAGCTTTAGAGCTGGTAATTACTGGGAATGTAGAAGAGACAAATAACAAACATCTACACATAAAGTAGTACTCTTGTGTGGCCAGCTCCAAAGCAAAACATAAAGCAAGTATTGGAGTGTAATGCAACATGTTACCATGCTCTCTCTCTCTTCCCTCCATCTCTCACTCTCTCTCTCCCCTCTTTCTTTCTGTTTTCTCTCTCTCTCTTTCTGTGTCTCTTTCTCTCTCTTACTCTCTCCCCTCTCTCTCTTTCTCTGTCTGTCTCTCTCTCTCTCTTTCGCTCTCTCCCCTCTCTCTTTCTCTCTGTCTCTCTCTCTCTTTCTGTCTCCCCCCTCTCTCTCTCTTTCTGTCTCTCGCTCCCTATCTCTCTGTTTTTCTCTCACACACACACACACACACACACACACACACACACACACACGTGAAGCTATGTTTATTGAGGTTCATGTATCCCTCAGTTACTTTAAAAATTAGCAAATAATTTTAAACATTTAAGACTACGCAACCAAGTAACTAGAGCCATGAATGAATTACTGCTGCCAGCTTGCGACCCATCAAACATTTTGTCAGAGGCTCACATTCACGCTGAATGCTTGTACGACAGCATCTGACCTCAGATCAGCCGTTGGGTCTACCCTGCTACTGTGTAACATTGTGGTTTTCAGCACTGTGCTGTCTGCTGCTGTATTTTTAAAACTTGTAAGTAAAATTTCAAATGCAGTCATTCAGTTAGAGTGTCCAGTAAACATCAGTTGAATTGCTGGTTAATGCAGGAATGTCCTGGAAACCGTTTCAGTTTAAGCAGCCGTCTTGGTGGGTAATATATTGAGAAAGGTGGAAGTTTGGAGAGTTCGAAGCTGCCTTCAACAATCGCTGCTATTTCAACACTGGTGACCTGGAAACAGAACCTCACAGGCAGGCAAAATCCAGCCTGGCTGTTTCATGGTCATCTTTCTTATGTGTGCAAACCAAAGAGAAACTTTGCAGGAGCTGCAAGGCTGAATGGGGGAGCGGTCCTTTTGAATAGCATCTCTATTGCAGGTGCAGGGTTAAGAGCTTGTTTTGTTTTTGGTTCACGAAGTTGGCCGGTATTTTGACAGCAGATTTTTAAAAAGTACACAGTATGTGTCTCTCTCCATTACATTCATATTTAGTTTATTCTGTAGAATACATTCGTTGCCATTAAAGTTTCTATCCATCTTAATGGCTTCTGCAAAACCATCTGAAAAGTTTCATAAAAAAAAGAAGTGCTCCAGAAATGCCAGTACAATTAACACATTTCAGGATCATAATGGCAACATCAACCAATATAAATTATATACAACATAAATTTTACATATTTTACAAAAATAAATAAATAAAAAATACCTTTGAAAATCATCGTGAATTTCTACGTTCAACAATGATCAGGAACCGTGTGGGAAAAACAGACCTCTGGCTCCATCTAGAGTGGGTTCTAGTTCTTCTAGAAAAGGGAGTGAGAAGATGTTAAGGGATAAAGTAAACTGTGAAACCAGTTAAGGGATTGTACTCCCTCTGGTGGCCACATAAATATCCCGCAACGCTTCACCAGATGCGTCACTTGACGTCAGCATCGCTTCAGTGTTCAGCTACTCTGAAAAGGATCATGAATCATAACCAATTAAATAAATAAATTCAATAAATAAATAAACATTACCCAGATAATATGGGGTGTGAACTACAGCATTCTGTATCAGCTCTCAGGACAGTAGAAAAAGTAGAGTCCTTTAGAGCAGGGGTTGGCAAACTATGGTCCGCAGCCCAAATACGTCCTGCAAAACCTTTTGTGAGGCCCACATTCACATGAAACACACTCATCAACAGCGTGTGATGGATCCAAATGTCTGGACCTTAAAGATGAGTTCAGATTTCTTAGTGGCCCTTGGGTTAAAAAGTTTGCCAATCCCTCTTGCCTCATTGCAAGAGTGTAAGTAAAGAGCTCTTCATACCATTGTGGGGATAAAAGACAACGACTAACCCCGCTAGTATATAAAATTCACACATTACTGCAAATTATTCTGGTTCAGAATATTCACCAAAAGTGAAACAATCTCATTTCACACAGAGCAGTTTTGAATCACTGATCAGTGTGTTTTAAACAATACATTAAGCACGTATGAGATGTGTGTTAATTAACAGTGAATTCAGGCGTTGTACATACATACATGCTTACATACTTTGTCCAGCAGGCCATCACATATCAGTGGCACTGGTGGCCTGAAGCCTAATACAGGTTAATCCTAATCCGACTCAAATACATGCTAGAACAATATATAAACACACCGATTATGATCACACTTAACTTCTTAAGACATTTATAGTGAATCATTCAGAATAACATTGACAACATGGCAAGCCTTTGGTTCACAGCTAAATTATAACATATGATTATATTTATTCATATATTAATCTCTACTTCTGGGGTGGGTTGGCACCCCTCCCAGGGTGTCCCCTGCCCTGTGCTTCCTGGGATGGGCTCCTGGCTTCCCATGACCCTGAATTCAACAAGGTCTATCTGACTTGAACATAGGATAGGATAGGACATTGGTTTTATTGTCATTTCAGCTCTATGCAGTTGGTATAGCACACAGTGAAATGAACCAACCTGGTGGCTCAATGGGTAGAACATCAAACTGAGCTGCAGAAGTTTCCTGGTTTGAATCCCAGCCCAGCCACCAGAAGCAACCTTGAGCAAGACACCCACTGCCTGGCATCATTCATCAATGGTGCCGACAATCAAAAATGTGAGTAAATGTTACACACCTTTGAAATGACCATACACATTGTTTACTATAACAAAAGATTAGGGAACCCAGATGAAGAGAAAGTTTTATTCGATCAGAGCAGCTAAAGTAGTGAAAACGAAATCGGGGACAGGCAACCAGAGGGTTGAAGAACCAGGAAGGTCAGTCCTACATGAAGACAACAAAGAACAGATAAACACACGGGGCTGGAAAAGGTAGCTGGGGTTTGGAGAAGATGTACTAGACTAGGTCGAGAGCTGGTACTGCGAGACAAAGTGGGCACACTTCCTGGTCTGCATCATCAGATGAGAAGGCAACACTTCACATCACTGTGTTAGGCTGTACAGCACTTATCCTGACAGGGAAATC
>JABJVR010004065.1:0-15150 GCA_025773905.1 Chitala chitala
GCATTCTGTGAACCTGTTGTGATATGCTCAATAGCCAGAATAAAATGACAAAAGCTTGATTTAATAGGATTTTAATAACTACAGTGTTTGTTTATAAACTGACACAGAGAGAAAAATTGTGATCTGTAATTTAATCTCTATGCTATTTGGCTGTGACGAATACAATGATGATGAAATTATAAATCTGGTAAGGGGAAACAGGAACAGAAAGGAGTCTGAGGGGTCCGCTGAGCTGATGAAGGCACAGAAACCAGTGTTTGCAGTTCTTCATTAGGGAATCAGTATTTCACACTGACTTGTTGTGCTCCGAGTGGTAATATAGGGTGTATAGACTGATGATTACTGAAGAGAAAATGGGTGTTTTTAACATTTGGGGACTCTGATCTTGTACTGCTTGATGGATTGTTGAATGAGTAGGTGTGATCTGACAGGTTGCAGGCATTACACAACATTAAAGAGTAGAATATATATATATATAATTTTTTTATTTTCTGTAACATTTTACCAGCTGTTGTTTAGAATTCTGTATTTTACAGAATCTTATTTAATAATTATTACATCAACTTTTGTCAATTTCAAACATATTATACTGCAACGTTATGGCAAGTATGGTGTGTGCCTACGATAAAGTTACATATTTCGTAAAAAGGGCTTAACAGCCAACAGGAATTTGTCTTGTGTGTGCGTGTAAAGAGGCCATGCGCAAATGTTTCTGAGACCCTTTCAGTGTTCCAGTTCATTTGTCACAACAATAGCATCCCATTACAGTACTTTATGGCACTGTCACCCTGTTATGAACCAAACAATCCATCAACAGTTTACAACGGGCTGAGCTGGCTCCTCACTCCAGCCCACTTGCAGCGAGAAGAAGGATTTCACTTCACAAGAACCAAGATGCTAAGCTGCCATGGACATGTTTGAAGCTTGTGCATTAAAGTTCATTAGCTGGCTTTTTAGCCATGAGAATTTTCATTCATTAGCTTCTCCCTGGCCAGGTAACTGGCTAAGACCAAAATTCTCACAGAAGCAATTTAAACACCTCACTATTTGGTTTTTTAGCCATGTCCTTCAGAGGTATTTCTTCACAAGGTGGGCCCGATTCCATTTATGCGACACAGCATTTGAATGCTGGAGCCCTTTTCTGTTACAGATAACTTCTTGCTTCAGACCTCTAAATTAGCATGTTTATTGCTTATAATTCGATTATCATACTCATTTACATATCAAGACGGATGTCTGCATACCCTCAAGGTTTATCGTCACTCAGAGCAAAAAAGTGGGTTATGAAATTAAGCACTGTAATGATTGAGAGATTTTTATGTGCTTTGCGGTGTGACTTGGTCAAGCTTGAAGCAGGCAGACAGGTGTGAAGATATATTTTCCACCTGGATAGCAGACTGATGTTATTAATATGATATACAGTATTCTTTATATATTAGGGTTCTGAGGTGCATTAATTTACATGTACATTGGATATTATGGAGATGGACCTTGCCTAAAGATGAAGTAGTGAAGCTTTTTAGTGAGCTCCTTTAATCTGTTTCCACACTATTTCACAATGCAGCGATTGCACGGCAAAGCATAGTATAATTACTCTGCTTATGATCTTCATGTTTAATAAAGGCAACACATTTTAATATGAACTTTAATATTTTTTAAGAATTACCTTATGTTTTAAATTACTTACTCTTTTTAACTTACTCTTTTTTAATGACATAAATATATAATTTATGTATAATTATGTGACACTTTTGAGAAAAAGCAGAAAAGAAAATGTTTACAGAACAGTATTACTTGCTCATTTATTTTCAGTTCACTTTTGGAGAACTGAAGATTAATGACTCTTTCTGGCAAAGCAGAGCACAAGGAAGAGGGGCACTATGGGTATTGGGTTATAACAGAGCACAAGTTAGAGGGGCGCTATGGGTATTGGGTTATAACAGAGCACAAGGAAGAGGGGCACTATGGGTATTGGGTTATATAACACAGCACAAGGAAGAGGGGCACTATGGGTATTGGGTTATAACAGACCACAAGCTAGAGGGGCACTATGGGTGCTGGGTTATAACAGAGCACAAGGAAGAGGGGCACTATGGGTATTGGGTTATAACACAGCACAAGTTAGAGGGGCACTATGGGTATTGGATTATAATAGAGTACAAAAACTCCAGAATCCAAAAACTCCAGAAATATGTGACAACAATAGCCAATATTACCACCATCCATTCTGTGCCATAAGGTAAGAACACAGGGATGAGTAAATTGTATATTATATTTTTTTATGAATTACCACAAACATGGATAGCGTGATAATGATAATTATGCAATATACAATAAATACCCTACTGACACTAAAATCAGCAACAAAGTAACAAAAAAGTAAAGTAAAAAATGTAAGCAGATATGAAATTCAGAAATGAACATAACTAGGTGACTGAGATGTAAGGACACCATGTACATTGTTAATGAATAATGATGGTACAAGTGGAAAAGTATGCCACATTCCGGTATTCAACTTTTTGTCAGATTTTGTTATACTCCTACAATTGGCTTTCTACATCTAAGAACCAGAACCATCTCAGAACCATTGCTTCAGTGTTGCTCTTCAAATCCCCTTAGCATTTAAACAAATACTTGGGATTCTATCTCAGTATAAACCAGTGTATGCCTGCACAACCATTTTCTGATTGAAGGCTAAGCTATGGAATTTTTCACACAGTCATGGCTGCTTTTTAGACTAGTTCATTCCTTTATCATCTTTAATACCAGTGAGATTTTTGCAGCAGAGAATACCCACAGAACTATGTGCATTCTCTTTGAAACATATCCCTTTTCCAGCTAGCCCAGTGTCCTACTTTCACCCAACAGAGCAGAGACACACTGGGTCCGTGTATGTGCGTGCTGATACATTTAAATGTCAGAAGTCAAAAATATTAACTCTGTAATTCTGCCTATCTTGAACACAGGAATGTTTCCTTTCTGAAAACAAAACAGCCACGTATCATGATGGGAAAACAAACTGGTTTTGTTGTTGGTTGAAGTGAATGTTAATGGCGTTTTGAGGTTTCTTACCACTTAGCACTGTATTGTTTGTTATGTTTGTTAAAGCACACAGTGCAACAACTGCACATATTGCAGTAACCACACATCATAATCAAACAGGAAGCTACAATCTGTCTCACATGCAAGAATATTTTAATTTATTTTGCTTTGTTAAATATTAATAAAATGCTTTTGTTTGCATTGTTTGGTCCCCAAAAATACAAAAAAAATTAAATTAACATTTCTAATATTATCCTGTGGTGGGTTGGCGCCCCGCCCTGGGTGTCCCCTGCCCTGCGCCCTATGTGCTCTGGGATGGGCTCCAGGCTTCCCCGCGACCCTCACCACGAATAAGCAGTTAAGACAATGACTGACTGACATTTCTAATATTAGTCGTTCTTCCACTCTGTCACAAAGTTTTCAAAAAAGGTTTTAATAAATTTGACCGTTATGTACAAGTATTCAACATATAATGAGATGGAATGTCACAAAGCAAGCTTAAAATGGAAGCCTCTGACGCACCTTAGAGGTGACTTGCTAGCTCAGCTATTAGTGTTAATGCCTCACGGCCCAAGGATTGCCAGACTAAATCTGTCCGTCTACACATGTGGAGTCATTCTTATCCCTGTGCATATTAATGCTCATTCCAATACCTTTTAGTTTGCTCCCTCTGACTCTAAATTACCCTTGGTGTGTGTCAGTACCCTGTCCATAGGGAACACTGTCTCCTACCTCATGTAATGTAGGAGCAGGATTCATTAAACATGACAGTGATGAGCAGTGAAAAGTGAAAAAGAAAAATAAATAAAATAAAACTGATGGAATATTTATTAAATTGCATCATATAAGTATTTACTAATGTCAGCTGTCAGTAATACATCTGTGTGAACTAGCTTCAGCTCTTTTTTTTCTTCATATAGAGCCATAGTGACAATTTTTATATAAATCCAATATAGAAGACTAAATGATTAAATTACTGAATCAAAGATGCAGTTAAAAAATTAGTTTGTACATTGATACATTTAGTAATTTATTTGCCATGTACTCATCCTTGGCAGGACTGTGGGTACTTCGCATGCAGTACAGAATGGAAAGTGTGGTGCCCTGTATCTGGACTCCAGCTGCTGTCACCACTTGAATTCTTTACAGTTATACCATGCTTTATCACATAAATATTTAAAAATGTTTTATTTACTGACACATAAAAAATACATACTCATATGTTTAATAGACCCGGAGTCTGTCTCACAAAGCACGGTTTATGGTTTAGCTTACTAACTTCAGGGTTAGTTTATTTTAAATGTAGTTCTCAGGCTCACACAGTTGGCTCAGATAACCACTGTTATGATACGCGTAGCCCTGATTTGGCTCGTTAGTCTTACTAAATTGTAGCTCATTGACACAGGACCCAAGTTAATTGTTATAAATGCAAGTTTGTTTTGTAAGTAATTAAATTATTATTATTATTATTAACAACAACAACAACACCAAAAACACCAATAATAATAATAATAATAATAATAATAATAATAATAATAATATGCCCTGTGGTGGGTTGGCGCCCTATGTGACCTGGGTGTCCCCTGCCCTGCGCCCTATGTGATCTGGGATGGGCTCCAGGCTTCCCCGCGACCCTCACCAGGACTAAGCGACTAAGATAATGGACGGATGGATAATAATAATAATAATAATAATAATAATAATCTCTTCAGTGTCTAGTCATCATGTCCTCTACAAGTCCAGCAGACAAACCTTCCATTTCAATCTATAGTGAGTTCACCTATGTGGGTGTAGTGTGTTTGCTTCATGTATTGATGCATCTGGACATGTGCATGATGGTAAATAAGACATTAACATTTAGTAAAACATTATAGATACTGATAACTCCTCATTAACCACAGCCCTTTGTTATAATTCACAGACAAAATTTTTAAAAAGTACATCATATGTAAATTGTGTTAAAGATGCCCGAACATTAAAAGTACATTTGTATTTATATCTAGCATTTCTTTTATGGAAACACATACTCATCTGCCACTTAGCATACAATAATGATACATACAGTAGCGCAATCCATTATGGTGCTTAAAACAATATTTTTTTTCCTCAATACTTAAAATACATTTCTGAAGTCTGAATTTTTTAAAACAGTTATATATGAAAAGTGATAACTTGCTTATTTTTGTTCATCGAAATATTTTAAGCACTTTTTAAAAATTATTATTATTATTTGTTTTTACTCTCATTGACATTGGACTGTACTTAGAGGCAGAGAACTGCAATTATCTTAAGGTTCTGCCGTCATTCCATAGTACTGTTTTAATGTCTAAATGTCTTGTTCCATTTAGCTGTTGAGGACATCAGGTTGCTTGGTTTCTGACTTCTTCACATTGTATGACAGAATCTGCTTTGTGTTTATGGTCTTGAAGTTTAAAATTATCTTCTGAAGTAATATGATTTTTTTCTTGTATTTTTAAATGTATTTGCTCCATTACTGCAGTCATTTGGAGTCTTTATATGTCTACGCTATGGGCATTAGTCTGCTCTTTGTGTCACAGTACGTACTGTGATTTAAAAAGTAAGGTTACAGCATTCTGTGTTTTTATATTGCTACAGTAATGCGTATAGCACACAATAGCTATATGTTAATAATTATGTAGCTTTGTTAATATTTCCAATAAAATGTGCACAGGTTGGTTCCATTGGCAAGATCAGATGAAATCTGACTATGACACAATCTACATAAAAATGATAATTACTCCTTCAACTCATTGTACACTACAGCTGTTAAAGAGAACATTCGTACAGGCATGTGATTACTCATAATTGGTTATGATTGTTCTTTCCTGTTTTATTTGAGTATTCAGTATATGTTAATACACACCAATCAGCCATAACATTATGGCTACCCGCCTGAAAAGCCCTAACCCATTGTAGCATGGACTCCTGTAGACCTCTCAAGGTATGCTGTGATATTTGACACCAAGCCATCAGTAGCACATCCTTTAAGCCCTGTAAGTTAACTTTCTGTCCATGGATCAGACTTGTTTTTCCAACATATCCCACTGATGCTGTATTTGATTGAGAGCATCTTTGGAATTTGGAGGCCAAGTCAACACCTGTAACTGTTTGTTGTGTTTATAATCATAGATTGGATTGTCTATAAGTGGTCAGGGTGTATCTGAGAAATGTATGCAGAAACAGTACTGTTCACTGTTAAAGCTGGACAAAGATGGATATGAGGGGTGTGTAGACAGTTCTGAGAAGGATTTAGGCAAAACCAACCCTTATGACTACTGCAAATCAGTGTAGATTCCATAATATAAAGTCTCTAAATGATTTGCTGGGATTCAGTTCGCACTGGAATAAAGAAAGCTTTTGTTGGCACATAAGTGGATATTTGCAAAAGCAGCACTGCAGGCCCTGCGCTCACTGAGCCTGTGTTAGACAGCATGCTGAGCGGTGGCCTGCTGCCTCGATGGGTTTGGATGCAAAAGGCTCCCGGTTCAAAGCACACACCTTCCTGGGTGCTGCATGTGGCTGGCTGCCCACTGCTCCCCTCAGGGGATGGGTTAAATGCAGAGAAGCAATTTCCCTCTGGGATTAATAAAGTACCTAAAAAAGTGTGGTTTTTAAGCATTGAGTAAAAACGCTAGCCTGAACGGCTTTTGATCTTTAGTACCATTTCATAGTCACATTATCTTTGTTCAGCAAAATATGTGTTTAGGTGTGTCGGTCAGTTCAGACGTGATGTTTACAGTTAAAACACGACACAACCAACTGAGGATCTCATGAGTGTGGGGGAAGGACATTAATGCACAGCCATGTATTATAAAGTATCTTTGTAGAAGCACCAGAAAAGCAGCTCTGTAAGCATCAGTGATTTCTGGTAGTTAGCAATTTGAGAGTATGTGGTAACATCTTAAGCAAATTTTGCTTCTTGTGGATTTTATTTCTCAAAAAGTACTAATTAACCAAATCAGAATAAGGAATTAGTGAAAATTTACTAAAGAAGTCTTTAAAAGTAATACAGATGCAAGATATTGTGCATAGGTGAGCTGCATTTTCATCAACTTAAACATTAATTCTTTTGCTTTAAATTTAAACGATAATTTTTACATCGTTCTTGCTATGATATTTGTTTCAGTTGTT
Source organism: Chitala chitala (assembly GCA_025773905.1). NCBI lineage: Eukaryota > Metazoa > Chordata > Actinopteri > Osteoglossiformes > Notopteridae > Chitala > Chitala chitala. Next base: position 7,195 of record JABJVR010004065.1, read on the forward strand.
ACATATTGTAAGTTAAAGCCTTTATAATAATTATCAGGGTTTCGGATGGGGCTTTGGAAAAGTGAGTCCCTGGGACCCAGTCACCTGTGAAAAACTAGGTCCTTCTTGCTTATTACCGAGTCCCGTTTTACCAGCATACAAATTTAAATGGAATGTTGTAAAAATAAATATGATGCCTCGACAGGTATATAAATTCATAGACATCATATTATATTACATTAATTTAGTGACAAAAGCCAGTTCAAAGTTGATTGTAAACAAACAAAATTAGATATTGGGTCATTAATTTATTTTGTACAAACAAGACAAAATTTTCATGTTTTATTTTAACATAACTTTATTGTTACATTTAACAAAAATTTAACAATTTAACAATCCAAACAAATTACATAAGTGTTTTCTTTGTGACAGATTTTAGAAATGATGGTCAGGTCCTTGTCATGACTGATTCCAAGAGTATCTATAGATTTTATGCAGATTAGTTGTGCCACTGAATTCTGCAACTAGGCAAAGTCCTAGTTATAGCAAATACACATGTTCAGACTCACTCAACCACCCTATGGTTGCAGAGAAACTAAGAATGTAATCCTAGGCATACTGGACGAGATGCCAGTTGTATGCAGGACACATGCAGAAACATAGCAGGGGCATGTTAGGGACACATTTGGACACACAAGGTGGAAGTTAAGTGCTGGAAATGTGAGGATAAATATGAACCGAGCTGCTGCCTGTATATGTATTAACAAAACAGCTACAGAAGAGAACGAGTCACAATAATGGATGTTAAATATATTGAGGTACAAAGTATCTTGTTTTGATATTGATTTACCACTATTGTGCCAAAATTAATTAGTAATTAATTAAGGAGGCAGTCATATTTAAATATGATGTTCTGTTGATAGATTGTGTATGCACACATAATTATAACTCAATTATTCTCCTTTAGTAATGTCACCTTGCACCTAAAACTATTTTGGTATAAGTCTTGATCACATGTGTAAAATACCTGGTGAGAAATGAGTTCAGAAATAAAAAAGAATGTATATTAATTTTAATTGATCTCTACTCACCTTATTAGATGACAGTGTGATTTATGCACGTTCCCACTATTTTAGGCAATCTTATTTAAAAGATAGATATTTTACTGACGCCTCCTCATCCCTTTTCATTTTTGACATTTTTCTGTTGATATTTTTAGTTCTTTTAAACATTACCTTTTAAATTTCTCTGAACTGACTTCAAGATCCAGAATATGAATTGTTGGTTTCTTTCCAACCTATACAGGAAGACACAGTGATGCACTACTATAGACACATCATATTAAATACACATGATGAAAACAAGATGACAGCTGAAATATTAATTTAACAATGCAATCACAACAAAACATAAGAGAGAAATTGTCTTTATATTATTGTAAATGTGATGCCTACACCCATCCCAGAGCCTTTGAACATATACAGTGTGTTCCATGTGCTGACAATTCCAGCCATACAACTAAAGAATACACCTCATTGTCAGGATCACAGACACCTAAATATTGTTAATACCCATTGTTTTGTTAGATCTTTCTTATGAGTGCTCTAAATAAAATTCTGTATTATCAGGAGTTTGTTCTTGCTATGCATAACCATGGTCCCAGTATAATAAAATCACAGAGATGCAAGATGTCTTTCAAACCCTTTGCAGTGCTGCTGGAAAGGAAGTGGAACTCAGAGTGTGTCCTCCCACACAAGCATTGTCATATCAGATTATCCATCAGCCTGTCGCTGCCCCCATATTGTCTTCCATCCCACTGAGTTAATGTTGTTTCTCACCAGAGCTCCACGGCGCCCAAACCCTGTCATCACCATCGCTGTGCTCTGTACAGCTCATTACATTTCTGCGGGAGATGTTTGTTTGTCAACAGCAGATGCAACTTCATGTTTTTTCACATCGTCTTAGCTTACTTTTAACAATGAACCAGTCGGTATTTGTCAACATTTTTGTGCAAGCGTACATCTTCTCCATTGACAGCTTCCAATAGATTCAGCATGTTTTCCAGCAGAAGACACACTAGTCACTCTTGTACCAAACGGAATTAAATGATAAAGCTGAATTAAGGTATGTGTGTGTGTGTGTTTTCAAAAGAAAACTAATGACGTTTTTTGAAGACTTTTGTTTCATGTTGATAGGGCAACATTTTTAATTAATATAAGCAGATGGAAAACTTCAGTTGCATCACCAACAAGGCTTTAAGCCCTATGGGGTTATACTCAGTGTTTTCAGCACATCTCCATGAGGTAACAGTCCATCAATGATGATCATCAATGATGATCATTTTTGAGTGTATTTATAGCCTGCTGTGTTGTGTTCCAGTCTCTACCCTGAGGTTCTGCTCCTCCTTCCTGCCTCTGTTTTACCACAATCCCTTTTATTCTCCTCATTCCTGGCTATCACTTCATAAACAAAGGTATTCTCCTCTTTCCTCCCTCTGGCTCTACACAGCCCTCCTGTATTTTACTAATTTCTGCATCTGTCCCTCCAAACCTCTCTGTATTCTCATTTCTGCTTGTCCCCCCATAAACTTTCCATATCCTCCTCATTCCTGTGTCTGGCTCTCCACAAACCTCCTGTGTTCTCATTCCTGTGTCTAGCACTCCACAAACCTCCTGTTTTCCCCTCATTCCTGCCTCTGTCCCTCCAAAACCCTCCTTTATTCTCCTCATTCCTGCCTCTGTTTCACCAGAACCTTCCTGTATTCTCCTCATTCCTGCCTCTGGCCCTCCACAACCCTGCTGTGTTTTACTCATGTCTGCATCTTTCCTACCACAGTCCTCCTGTATTATCCTCATTCCTGAACATTTTAAAAGATTCTTGCAGTTCTTCAGTTACATCAACCATCACCCTACTCAATTTCCCAAAGAGTTAGATCAAGTAAATATCTTATATACTTTCTAACACATGGACAACAAGAAAACTACCTAATGGTGTTCACAACCCAGGTTTTTTCTCCTTTTAGTGGTGTTTAATCTACCTACAACAAGAAGAGATTTGGGGACCCAGGGATTGAATGTAAAAAAGAGCACCCAGACAACAGTGGACTTTGCATTTGGATTCTGCAGCCTGGCCAATGGGAATGGCTGGAGCAACCATACAGTCATTACAGTGTACTGCTGAAACCTCCATCGCTACCTACACACTACCTCATCAGGATAAAGCCTCAGACTAGCATAAATGTATTCAGCACTCCATCTCCTTTGATAACCTCCTGTGCGATGTGTAATGCCCAAACCATATTCCATCCACCTTCCCTAGATCAGCTTCTGCCCAGTCTCTGGGGTCCACCTTAACTGACCCCAAATCTATATAATTCAAACACTCCTACCTGACAACTTCTTTAACTGCAGAATTATAAAATAAATATATGTTTTAAATATTTAGGTCCTTCACTGCTGTCCTACAAATGAATGTGGTAAAACATAGATATAAAATGTACATCAAATGTATGAAATCATGTGCTTACTCCCCACATCACAGTAATCAGTCATCCTACTTGTAAGCATGGAACATAAACTCCCAGCTACCCATAGATTTCAGTGAGGTAATGTTCTAGTGGTTATGAGTATGTCACTAACATGCTGAGAGGTAATATTTCAATTCTGACTGTATTACTGGTCCTTGCTCTTAGTACCTTGTGGTCCTGCCCCTTGTTCTTGCCTACATCCCTCTCCAAGCGTTCTGTGCATCTCGTCTTTTGTTGTCTTTTTAACTGACAGATCCTTTTGGCTTTCTGACTCCTGGACTGGTTTAACAATTCAGATTTTTAATGGAAAATAATTGCAGAACTCTGCATATGAATTTTTTTATTTTCGTCATATTGCCTTTATGCAGTAATTTTGCTTAAGTAACAGTTGTCTGACTTGCAATTTTCTCAACATATTTTTGTTGTATATTTAGGTTACTGAAAATATACTATAGCAAAATCACTTTATGTATCCATCTATTTTCCAAATCACCTAGCTTATGTAGGATTGTAGGGGACTGAATCCTATCCCAGGGACAACAGGGCACAACATAGGGGACACCTTGGATTAGGTGCGAACCCAACAAAAAGAAAAACTGCACACATGTAATGACACACTGTGGACAACTGGGCAACATCAGTCAGCCTACAATGAATGTTTTTGTAGTGTGGGACGAAACTGGAGTACCCAAAGGAAACCCATGAAGCATGGGGAGAACATGCTTACTTTACACACACAGACCAAAGGTGAGATCCAAACCCCCCAACCCTGGAGGTATGTGCCACCCCTCCACAATATAACACCTTCCTGCTAAATAATTGGTCTAGGAGATTAATATATTTTATAATTTTGAAAAAATAAATTGAGTTTTGATGGGACAGTATTAACATGAAGGTTCCTCCTCATTGTGTTTCACCTAAAAAAAAAAAATAAATTGTTCCAATTTCATTTAAATTGGCTTTTCTTCTCCAGGTGAAGTTCACCTTGTGTAATTAAAATAATCACTGAGTCAGAATATAAAAGAGAAAAAAGGTTCATTTAATGTCCTTGTAAAAATGAATAAAAATAAATAGCCTTAGTCAAGGACTGATAGGATTGTGCTTGTTGTTGGTGTAAATTGGGCTTTGAGGTTCACTAAACCTGATTAGACCACCGCAACAATTATAGCTTAAAAGTACAATAAACTCTGTTTACTAGAATGAAGAACTTTTAAAATTAGTTTTTTTTTGCCTTGTTTGTTTTAGCAATAACTTAAATTGGGTTCTCAAAGAAAGAGCAAAATGAAAAACCGAACAGGCGCGACTGTTTACCTGTGTGACAGAAATTGCATGTGTCCAGCTATGAAATGTATTTTCCGGAAGGGTCAGACACAAGTGTGTGTTCTGGGATTTGAAGTGTCTGTATATTGGCTCAATACTTGCAACACTGGATGAGAGTGAAGCTGACTTTGTGTTGTATGTGGAATTTGTATGTTCTTGTAGTGAATGTATAGGGTCACTCTAAGCACTGAGGGTTTCCACCCATAGTAGTTGACAGTAGCGTGATGCAACAAAGTAATAGTGTCTTGGTATAGTACTTAAGTATTTTTGGAGAGCATGTGTACTTGAGTTTTTCAATTTCTGTCAACTTTTACTTTTCTCAAATAAAACACATACTTTTACTCTGATACATTTTCCACTTGGCATTTTTGTTACTACAGGAAAAAAAAACAAGCTATCAAAGCTCCTGTTTTCAGTCTTTGAGTTCAGTGTAACAAGCTCAGGCAGGTCAAAAGAGCAGCAGAAAGAAGCTACCATGGAAGCAGCAGTAGCAGCAGCATCCTCCTCTAGCAGCAGTGATGCTGCCCCAGCACCTGCTACGTCTGCTAGCATAACTTCTCCAGCAACACCTCCTGGTTTAAACGAGTCAGACCACCTGTGGCCATATCTCAAAGATAGGTCCTTCTTTCTTGGTGTGAAGGATTTGTCATATCAAATTATCAAATTAAGTGCCTCCTGTGCTTGACAAAAAACGCTGAAATTCTGGCATTCAAAACCTCCCTGTCGAACCTCACAAAGCGCATGTTTTTTTTTGTTTTAATTTTAATGAATAATAATGAATAATAATTTATAATTTGGAAAAGAAGGCGCTGCAAAATAAAAAATTGGAATTCTTCAAATTCTGACACATTTGACCTCACCTCTTTTGCCCCTTGCCTAAACGGTACACATACAGAATGGCACCATCTTCATACTCTAAGCGTCCTTCTTTAATCCCAATTAATGTATGATATTAACTAATACACTCTTAAAAATTAAAGATATGAAAAATTTAGATTTGTGAAAGCTGCTAAAAATTATGCTGCTTCAGCAAGAAGTAACTGCTGTTTCTTTGGGTTGACAAGATGTTAACTGGCTATAAGTGCAAAATAAAGATTCGCATGAGCAAAACATACTTCAAAATTGAACAAGTAACATGGAACTAGTTATTGTTTTGAAAGTGGTTGAATTACTCATGGATCGATTGTCCAGTTATTAAATCAACAGGATTTTTTAAATAGTCCTTTTGTAACTTGTGACTACATTTAAAAAATCATGTGTATCATACAAAATTAGATTTACTAATTCCAGAAGCCCTGTACCTAATCATACAACACCTGCAACGAAAGTATAAACTATGTTTTTATTTGTATGAAAGGTTTGATTATAAGTTAACAATGTATATTTTTGTTTAAGCCCATAGTCCTGTACAAACAGAAATGTTAGCTATACAGAACACCATTAACTTATAATACATTAACATCATAATCATTTAAACCTGCTACCCTGCTAGTGGCTGATAATAATTATCATTGTATGAAACTTTAACAACCTTTCATAACCTGTTCAAGGTCAAACACACTGGCATGTCTAATCACAGTCTTGCTGCAAATTAATTTATGTATGTATAACAGTACCTTCCATACACTTCACGACAGACACCTTTCCGAGGAAGAGGAGATTAAATGCTGAAATTTCTCATCCTCATCAATTCTGTGGAACAAACTCATTAACTTTAACAGTGCTTTGATTCATTTTCAATGAAGCAATTGCATGATGAAGGACCTTGTTTAAAGGAAGTGGAGCAGTAAAGTCTTGGCTACGAAAGCTACAGGATTGTTTAGAGCGCAGAGAACAGCTTTGGGTCATTGTTTTCTTAGTACATTGGAGACATGGACAATAAAACCTTCATTTTTCCTTGAGCAGAACATATTCCAGCCACCAGAATGCTAGAGAACCCCCAGTGTAAAACAGGCTGTATATGAAAAACTAAGAGACCATTACAAATATATCTAACATGCTTGTTTTCATGCTGCAACACTTTCCATCAAAATGATGTCTTAAAATTTGTTCTTATGACTAACATTTTATTCAATATGTACATACAGTAACCCCCCCTGTGACCGCGACGGATACGTTACATGCCAGCACCCCTCTCCACCACAGATTACTGACATCCACCAACAGTAAACCCTATATAAATTGTTTTTTCCTCCACATACATATATGATACGGTTTAGCTTATAAATCATGCACAGTAAAAGATTAAAGCAATAATAAAGTAGAATAATTATAACAATATAGTGTAATTAAGGTTATGTGAGCAGTGTAATACCATGACAGTTGATCTGGAAATGATGGACTAAAGGATGATTCACAACGTAGCAATTTTAAATTTGTGAACTGTTTATTTATGGAATTTTCCTTTTTATATTTTCAGACCACGCTGGACCGCAAGTAACTGAAACCACAGAAAGCGAACCTGTGGATAAGGAACAGCTGCTCTAGTTAGTTTTTCAGTGTTAATGTTAAAATTGATGGAAGCATAATAGCATACTGCAGGTTTGCTATAAAATATGAACAAAATCAAATCATTCCAAAAGGAAAAGTACAACATAAGTTTCTTCTAATGCACTGGATTTCTTAATCTCAAACATTGGAGTAATGAAACTCACCTGAAAGCTAAAAACTAAATCTATTACCAAAGAGAATTTATAAAGCCAGTAGTTCAATAAAAATTAGAAAGCAGAGAGCGGAGAACATTAAGGGGAGGTGAATGACAAAATAAAAATGGAACAGTAACTGGTAGTGAAGGAACAAAACAAGACACAAAGAAAATGTGGTTGCAAACTTTGACTAAAGGAAACATGGCCAGGGACAGACCTTACAGCTTTTATATGTCGAGAGGCTTCTTCCAAGAGTATTTAGCCCTGAGAAATATTTCTGAACTTTAAGTTTTTGAGAACTTCATTTACTTGACTCTCAAAATGTATTAAAATAATTTATTCATATCTATCATTATAATTGGAAATTCCATTACAATAATAACTAGAATAGAGAGATGTTGTTTGGATCTTCTGTGGTGGGTTGGCGCCCTGCCCTGGGTGTCCCCTGCCCTGCGCCCTATGTGCTCTGGGATGGGCTCCAGGTTT
>JABJVR010004066.1:0-15150 GCA_025773905.1 Chitala chitala
TGGGATGGGCTCCAGGTTTCCCTGCGACCCTCACCAGGAATAAGCGGTTAAGATAATGGATGGATGGATGGATGTTTTTCAATGCCTCACAGCAGAACAGCTAACTTGTTACAGTTAAGACTGCCTGCCAAAATTCAGGCTAGACACAAATGCTCCATTCTCTGTTCAAGTTGTCATTTGGGCGCAAGTTCAGATTTCCACTCTGTCAGTAGAGGACATGGTTCATTCTCAAACAGCTTGTTTTGGTCAAGGTTGCAGGGACAGTGGCTCCTATCCCAAAAGACACATGGTGTAAGGCAGCATGCAGCTTGGGTGGGGCACTTGCACACCTGAGGGGCAATTTATACTCGTAAGTTTAGTGTGTGTGCTTGTCAAGAAATTAAAGCAGCAACAGAGAAACCACACATACACAACTAAATATACACATCTGCATGTTTGCACACACACACACACACACACACACACACACACACACACAGAGTCCTGAGGGCAGGATTAGAGTCCACAACCCTGGACATTTCAAACAAATTGTGACTTAATATACTGTCTATGTAGGACACTGTTCTTATTTTTAATCTTTATTTTTTAGCAAGTTTGTTGAGTCATTGTCCTGCTAAATGGTAAATTTCAGACTTAAGTTCTTAGCAGGCTGAAGAAGGTTTTCCTCAAGGACGTGACCGTATTCGGCTAATTTAGGCTATTCTCGCCTCCTCACAAACTTTTTCCGTCCCTGTTGATGAGAAAGAATCTCTTAACCCAATACTTCTGCCACTGTGCTTCACAGTGAGGATGGCGTTACCCAGGTGACATGCTACAATTATACTGTCACATACAGATCAATTTATAATTTTTTGCTTTTACTAGGATGACATAATGTTTTCAAGCACATCTTCTTTACAAGTTACAAGGGTGGAGGTGGAGAGTGTTTATAACAATAAACTGTTAACGGTAGGATTTTGGAGTAGGAGTTGCTAGAATTGCTGCTTTTTTGTGACATCTGTGACCTAGCATGGTAAATTACATACATCATATTCCACTGTGTATTGCGGTGTAGTTATACGAGTGAAAATATTTACATAAATCACACAGAAGCTCATGGAAGTGATCTGTGGTTTCACAAAAAAAGTTTTTTAATTTGTATAAATTTATACCATTATGTGCATCCTTAGAGTATAGTGCAGTATTTTGTACTGGAATTTTTCTTGGTGAATGCTTTGAAAAGCTTCAGTAATGAATGATTTGCTTTAGGAATAATTATGCATTCTGTGGTGTACGTAAAGTAGTGTTGCTGAAGAGCTGAAATGTGTTGCTTAGGTACTGTTACAGAAGAGGGAGATGGTGGGGGGGTGAGGGGTGGTGAGTAGAGCAGGAGTGGCTCTGCTTCACAGAGCTCCCTGCTCAGAAGGAGAGCAGAGCATGAGCCAGGGACTAGCCCCACTGGTGAGGAGCATACCCCTGGGCATGCCACTCCAGGGGCCTCCTGCTTCTCCTCCACTGCAGTCAGGGTGGGGAGCTGCCATCCCTGGTGAAAGAAGTGGTCTTCACGCTTTTCATAAAATCCACCCTTCTGGATCTCCCCTCTGGGAACACCGTGCACTGAGATGCCCACTCAGAGAGCTGTGCTTCTGTGTCTGCTGCCAGTCCTAGAAGGCCACTGTACAGAGTTCACCTGAGAAGCCTCCTAAAGATAGAAGAAGCATGGCTGTATGGCCAGAGTGCTGTGAACATGTCACTTTATACTCCTCTTACACATTTGTTTATGTTTACACATACCTGCAATACCATATACATTACTACCTTTTACGGTGTAACATGAACAACACAGAAATACAATTTCAACTTTAAATATGTTGTCTCTGTGCTGTATTCTGATGAATTTATGTCAAGAAGGATTTGTAAATCATTGCATTTTGTTTTTATTTACATTTTAAAGAATCCAAAACGTCCCAATGTTTTTGGAATTGGGGCTGTATTAACTCTATTGTAGAATCTACAAGGTGAAGTAGAGCCTCTAAAATTCTGTGTAAAGTGTTATGATCTCTTATGAATGTTAAACTCTAAATTTAACTTGTAAGACAGTTTGCAGAGCTTCTGCTAGTAAAGGTCATGTGTTTTTATGCAACATGAGTGTAACGTTGAGTATTAGTAATGGCAATGTCAGACCTGTAAAGTGCTAAGCGTCATCAAAGTTTATTGCACTTGTATCACTTGGGGTTCTCCACAGTTAAAATGTTTGAACATATGAGCTTGTTTTCAACTGAAATTGCATAAAATTTTTATCGTAGTAGTATTTTAGCTGCAAAATCTGAATGCTGACTCCATTAATAGTCAGTCAGTCAGTTATCTTCTATACCGCTGAATCCTGTTAAGGGTTCTGGGAAACCCAGAGCCCATCCCAGAACATATAGGGTGCATTATAACAAAGTGGAAGCAACTGGGAACAACAGCAACTCAGCCACGAAGTGGTAGACCATGTAAAATGACAGAGCGGGGTCACCGCATGCTGAAGCGCACAGTGTGCAGAAGTTGCCACAACTGTCTGCAGAGTCAATAGCTACAGACCTCCAAACTTCATGTGGGCTTCAGATTACCACAACAACAGTGCGTAGAGGGCTTCATGGAATTGGTTTCCATGGTTGAGCAGCTGCACCCAAGCCTTACATCAACAAGTGCAATGCAAAGCATTGGATGCAGTGGTGTAAAGCACGCCGCCACTGGACTCTAGAGCAGTGGAGATGTGTTCTCTCTGTCTGGCAATCCGAAGGACTTGTCTGGGTTTGGCGGTTGCCAGGAGAACACTACTTGCCTGACTGCATTGTGCCAAGTGTAACGTTTGGTAGAGGGGGGATTATGGTGTGAGGTTCTTTTTCAGGGGTTGGGCTTAGCCCCTTAGGTCCAGTGAAGAGAACTGTTAAGGCGTCAGCATACCAAGACATTTTGGACAATTTCACGCTCCCAACTTTGTGGGAACAGTTTGGGGATGGCCCCTTCCTGTTCCAACATGACTGTGCACCAGTGCACAAAGCAAGGTCCATAAAGACATGGATGAGTGAGTTTTGAGTAGAGGAGCTTGACTGGCCTGCACAGAGTCCTGACCTCAACCCGACAGAACACACTTGTGATGAATTAGAGTGGAGACTGCGAGCTGGGGCCTTCTCGTCCAACATCAGTGTCTGACCTCACAAACAGTCAAACATTCCAATAGACACACTCCTAAACCTTGTGGACAACCTTCCCAGAAGAGTTGAAGCTGTTATAGCTGCAAAGGGTGGTCCAACTCAATATTGAACCCTACGGACTAAGACTGGGATGCCATTGAAGTTCATGTGCGTGTAAAGGCAGGCATCGCAATACTTTTGGCAATATAGAGTACCTTTTAAGTACAATAATAAATGATACTGAATTTAAATCCTTTGATGAAAAATCACATCTTAATTTTAATAGATTAATTCATCCATTTAAAAGATGAGCACCTACAGCCAAACCCCCTCCCCTCCCCTCTTTCCTCATATAAGAGAATATTGTGTTTGTTTCTCTGGTAACGGAGCCAGAACCCGTAAATAAACTCTTTCAGCTCAGAGATCTTTAATCTGTCTCTGACGCAAAGTGACCTTGATTAAGGGTTGCCATTGTTCTGTTCAGATGGCTGTTTTGTACCTTGAGATGCAGTGACGGAAAGGGGCTTCACAAGTCTTTCTTTTGTCATTTTTGACTAAAATATGATCTGAGGCTGGTTCTGGTAACAGGTCGCCTTTGACAGGTTGGCCTGTATATTTCTCCTCTGGCAAAAAATGTTATTATTATTATTTTTTTTACCCCCATCTCATATATTCCGCTCTACCTTGAGTTTTTTCACACAGATATATGAAATCAAATATTTCAATGTGTGCTCAGGGAATACCAGGGATGTAGCACAAAAGACATCGTAATTCCTGGCCTATTCTGGAAAATTCATAAATGCTTGCAGTTGTGTAAAAAATAAATATAATGGAGATATCGCCTCGCACACACTAAGACCTGCTGGACTTGTATGAAATGGGTGGTCACATGATTGCATCACGTCCTATGAGGGAATGGTATGAAACTGAAGTGTGATCTAAGAAACCATGGAAAACATCAAAGTGCACTATCAAATCGTCCTTGTCACCCACAGAGGCCTTTTCAAGGTTCATTTGCTCCCAGATCAAGGCAGGCGAGTGAACTTCCATTTTCGCCTTTGACAATGATCTCTACCTAAAGCTGTAAGATGAGCTAAATCCTTGAAATAGGAGCTCCTGATGCAGGAATGCAGCACTGGAATGAGCAAAGGAAGTGAGGCAATAGCTGTTCTGACCGTTCTGAACTAATATTCTCAAACGGTCAGGCAGCCTTTCTCTTTGGCTTTATCCCTAGTTGCTTGTTCCCAAAGTCATCTAATAGACACTAGCATGCAGAAGGCCACTGAAGCATGATCACTGTCCATCAGTGGACAATACTTTGATGGTTGCTGCTCTGTGACACACCTTATGCTCTCAGCTTTGCACTGTGGATGTTCAGTGCATGTTCAGTTCATTCTTTCATTGATGTTTGTAAACTTTTGTCCACTACAGGGTCCAGAAATGCTTGGAAGTAACCCCAGCATAACAGAATGCAAGGCAGGGTACACCTTTGAAGGGACTCCAACCCAGCACAGGATACACAAATACACACGCACAGACCCACAAGTTTTTTTGACTGCGTGAGAAACATGGAACATCTTCAAACCCACGCAGATGCAGGGAAAGAAAGCACCACACACAGAGCGACTAGGGCCATGTGTTCCACTCATTCTGCAAAGAGCTCTGAGCTCGCTCACCTCATGAAACACAACAGCCCAGTCAAGAAGTTCTGGTTCAGCCACACAAATCACTTTTAACTCCCTCTAATAAAGCCATCTATTGCAGTGGTATTCAGCTAAGGACTCCTGTATACAGGCTACTGCTCAGAGCAAAAAAATCCTTCCCATAGCTTTTCCTTAAAGGAGTTTTGCATCTTATTTTCACGTCATACAATTTTGTATGATAAATTACTGTTTCTACTGCTGTAATAACTCTGATTATAATGAGAAAAAAAAACTTTATTTATTGAGCTCTTTTCAAATGTTGCCTTGGTGGTCTGTGATCAGTGGACCTGCAGTTGGAGCAGAACTGGTACAAATGTAGTAAAACCAATACGCTTATCAGATGGCACAAGTGATGGCTAGAGTGATACTGACAGTCCACAGTAGCACAAGGTGAGGCCTATCATGTGGGCTAATAGTTCACTGAGCTCAGGCTCTCGTCTTGTTATGGTAGAGGGCACGCTGTCACAGCTAACTCACTGTAAAAATGTGATCACACGTCCTTGTAGGACAGCCACAGTAGGCAAATTCCCTGTACAAATCAATTAGCTTGGCCCGAACTGGCTTGCAACGTGTTTCTGAAAGGGGCCCGTTCCTTTTTATAGGGCTGACGGGGTTGTGAGTGATCGCAGCAGCTTCAGCGAGCACATTTTGCAAGTCTGCATGATGTTCAGCATCCTGGACAGAAAGGGAAAGTGCACCGTCAGGAAGATGACGTTTGTGGCATCCTGAAACGTGCGAAGTCACAAAGCGCTCAACGCTGAGCAGCAACTGTGACTTAAGCCTGAACCCAAAATGACACCAATGCCTGAAGTGAGGCATGTCTAGGGGTACAGAATTTTAAAAATTAAAATGCAGACAATTATTAGACTGCCGAGGCACATCCGGTACATTTGACCAGTTTATATCACCCGAGTGCTTATCTGTACACTCTGCGGTTGGTCCGTTTGTAACTGATTCAATTGATGACAAACAACTAGCTGGCAGAACAGAGCATGTGCATCTACAGAGATGTGTGTCACTTTGGGCTGTGAGCAGTTTACCACAGGGGACAGCAGAGGGAAACAACATGGAACACTGCAGGGACACACCAGAAGACACCACAGGGGACAACACAGGGAACGCAACAAGGACAGCACGGGACATTACAGGGGACAGGGTGCACACCAGGAGACAACAGGGAAAAGCACAGTCACCCCAGTGGACAGCACATGGGACACCCCAGTGGACAACACATGGGACACTCCAGTGGACAGCATATAGGACACCACAGGGAGCAGCACAGAACCACCTGCAGTTCAAACCAACTAAAATTAAAGAAATGGTTATGAAATTTAGGAGGGTCATGTTCCCCACGTTTATGCCATTGTTGAAGGAGAGGAAGCAAAGTTTGTGAGGACCTCTGAGCTACAGTCGGGTAATGTGGAGGCCATAAAGAAGAAGGCTCAGGTCCACTGGAATGTACAGCAGGTGTTCTACATTTCTGCGTATGCTGAAGAGACAACATTGACACAAGATATGCCAGAAGAATCACTGAAGTGATCAGACAAGCTGCTTCTGGCCTGGGGGTTAGCAAGAAAGTGTTTGAGAAAAGAAGTCCAAACATATTTATGCCCATTGTGAACAATGATGCTCAGCCCTTTCCATGGCAATGTAGCTAAACAGAGCAGTGCCTTCAACATCACACTCACACAATTTGAGTCCCATCAGAAGTCATTTCTGCTAATAGCCGTCAGGTGTTACAATCAGACATTGTACAATCAGTCCAGTTTTTTGGTTACTTGTGCCCACACCCCTGTCAAGAATAAACAGTTGGAATGTATATGTGCGTAGCTGAGTGAATCAGTGTCTATCTGTCTGTCTGCCCATTCATATCCGTTTAGACTACATGAATTGTGGCTATGACACTGGCTTCCTTTGTCATACACAGCAAATATAAGTGCCATTTTCTTTTATACTTTATCATTTTAAATGGAGCATATTACATTCATTGTGAGTATCTCTGGAAAAACATGCAAAAAAATATGAAAAACAGACATTTTTTTCGTGACATGCAGCAGGACATGCAGTAGGACATGCAGCAGGACATGCAGTAGGACATGCAGCAGGACATGCAGTAGGACATGCAGCAGGACATGCAGCAGGACATGCAGTAGGACATGCAGTAGGAATGCGTTGTTCCATCTGCATGTTTTGTCTTGCACAGTGAGGATTTCAGAGGATGACAACATACTGGTCATTACTTTCTGTCCAGGTAGAGACAGAACAATGTGGATGGCGATGGGTGTATGACGTGCGAGGGAAATGAAAACCAGGTGCATTGTTTGGCATGGGGTCAGTGAGGTACTGCTTACTGAGTACACTTATGGAAGGCATATGTTTGTATATATACCTGCCTGTTCGGGTGCTTTCATGCAGCTTTAGCTGCTATCAAAAAAATTGTTAAAAAAAGAGTTACCCAATTCACGGTGCGTTCAAGTGTTTAAACTGCCATGATAATTGTAAGGATTTCTTAAAGCATGCTGTTCCTTACATCAGTTAGTGTAAAGGATGGCTAAATGTTATATTTTAAAGTGACTGTTCACCATGTGAGGGTTTCAATTATCCAGAGGCAGTCCATCACAGGGTGTGAGGGCAAACCTTGTATGCCAGTCTCTTGCAGGTCATGCGCCAGGTCACACCTTAAATGTTTGCATCACAAGCTTCAAGACTGAATGTGCTTTACACAGCCAGTGCTTTCCAGGGCACCTTCACAAACACGTTTGCTAGCACTGGCAGGTGAGCGAGGTTTATTTACAGTGTTCAGAACCTCAAGTGTGCTCCCATCATGCGTGGTGTGGGAGGAAATCAGATCAGCTGCAAGAGTGGATCCCATACTAACATCAGGTACTTGTCTTTCAGCTGTTTATGTTATCCTGGGTCACGTGCTTAGCCCTGTCTGACACCATCTGTCACCTGATACTGGAATTATGACATCACAGAGCAGTCACACAAACTCGACCGATCAACGCAGAATTTGAATCCATTTTGTTGAATTCAAAGCTGCTCTTTGATCAAACGCAAACCCATTAAAGCCTGAGGGCTGAAATCTGTCTGTAGTTTCAGTTTAATAAATTTATTCCAGTCTACTGTGATCCTATAAGGGGGAAAATATATGAAAAGTGAATACTGGCAATCAGTATGAAAAGCAAAATGCAGGGAAGCAGTTTATTTCTGAAGTATCTGAAGAATTAAGGTTTGCACATACTGACCTTTCAGTTTTTTATGTCAGACTTTCTTTTTATGGCTGTCTCTGCCTGCAGAAACGTTGCTGGAGTTGCTGCTTCTAATGACCAACAGAAGCATCACGCAGCTATACTTACACCGTCCACTTCCCGTCAGCCACTATCCCCAACTCTGAATCTACTGTATTTATTCCTGAAAAGGAATCACCGTTGACAGCACGGCATTCCTGATTTAACTGAACTTGGGCTCGCACGCCTAGTATCTGCTTTCCTGAAATGAACAAGCAGCTTCAATTATAGCTTCTATTATACAACCTCTATTATTCTTGGTGTCTGCGACAAGGCAACAGCAAAACAAAGGAGAAGGCTGAGTCAGATTTTGCAACAGTGACTCTTTAGTAGAATAACCACCACTGTCCCTTTGTACATGACTGAAATATAATTGATTAAAGAAAATTAAACCCAGGAGAGGGTTTTGTTCCAGAGCCATCTTTCTAAAAGACTGCACTTTATTTGACGTACTCATGTCCTGTTTCTGCTTGACAGAATTTAAAGTGAATTGAATTTCACATATTTATCTCTCAGGGGCTGGATTTGCAATGTCACTAGAAAACAAAATGTGGTGGACAGATAAATATTCCTATAAAAAAAAAACTATTAATTTATTTCTTGTAACTCAACATATTCCCTGGGAGGTATGGGTTTTTGGATTCACTTCTGACTACAACTATTTCCGACTCTCCTAAATTACGCCTTGTGCTTTCATGTTATAATCCAAAAACAGGCAGAATTTGTAATCCTGCATGATATGTGGAGCACCTGTATCTTTCACACCTTCGCAAAATACTCTACACTCTGAGCTGGGCTTCTTCACTGTGATGGTAATTTTCATGTAAAGCACTTTGAGATGTGCAACAGTGAACACTGCAGTTTTGCATGAGACTAAAAAGATTCCACCCATGGGAAGTACATGCAGGTGATGGAGAAGAAATTATTTAATCAGGCAAGGAACCGGATCTATTCCTTGTGTCACTGTCTATATTGCAAACTGTGGCAGAATCCTAAAAAGTTTGACCTGTTCAAATTGCCAAATTGGTATTTAAACAGGGCATTAGCCTTCCTTGATTGATCTAATTACTCTTTTGTAAATGTCAAAGTAGTACGTGTAATCAGCACCACAGTTGACTCTGCAAATTAAAAACCTTGCTTTTTCATGCTCACCAGGTTCGTTGATGTCTGAACTTTCATATACTCTGACATCAATTAGACATGTAAAGGTCTGTTAAAGACACTGTTAGCAGTAAACAGTCTATTGACAGGAATAAAGAGGTGACACAGTAATATCTGTGCAGGAGTTTTGAATCTGACTTTTTGTGATCCTGATATTCAGTGATGGACCATCATCAAGCCATCAAGTGTTTAACACACTCAAATGTAGGAATAAAAAGATGTGGAGTGATGATTTTTGTCACCAGTGTTCACCATCCATCCATCCATCCATCCTCTATACCGCTTATCCAATTCAGGGTCGCAGGGAAGCCTGGAGCCCATCCCAGGAAGCACAGGGCACAGGGCAGGGGACACCCTGGGCAGGGCGCCAACCCACCACAGGGCATGTTCACCATTATCACAAGCAAAATCATTCAGCGGACATGAAAAGAATTGAATGAATTCACGTTCATGTTATGCTCTTTACTGGGCTGGTTATAAAAAGCCTGAAATTTGTATTTTGGGCTGACGAAAGAGATATCATAAGAGATATCATAACGTCTCTCTCATGCAACAGTTACATTGTGCTCAATCGTGCGGTGGTATAAAGTTCACAGGTCTTTGTCTCCCCAAACCGAAGCTCAGTGAAGCGTCAGGAAAACCACACAGTAAACATTGCCGCTCTTTCTTCCCGGCTGGTCCGCTATTGTCAGACTGCATCATGTCACCTGGAAAGACTGGTCTGACGAGTTCAAAAGTGTTTACAGCTTCAGCGTCTTACTGTCGACAGCGTCTGGACAGCGTGAGGCTTGACGCTCGACAAAAACTCTGGTCTTATTGATATTACTTTCCTCAACTAAAGTTGTGTCTGCTTCAACACCTGTTCGTTTTCACCAATGTCTTTATTCAGCACATAGCATAGTGGTGAAATACAAGGATGTGTCAGTTGAAGGTTGTGGAATAGTCTCTGGAGAGGCTATTCCTGTGTTACCATGATGAATGTGGTTAACAGGAATTAGCAATAAAATGTTCAGCTACAAAAAGGGTATTTTGATAGATATGTTTGCTAAGTGGTGAAGTAATAAATAAAGCAATAAAATATTTTTAATTTGATAGTATTTGCAATAATGGAGGATTTGATCTTTGCAAAGTTACACAATGAATGGCAAACACCGAATTTAGCAGTGAACTGTGAATATAGCAATTTCAAGTGAGATTGTATCCCAGCTCCAAGCAACCACGCCCCCCCTCTCAAATTGCTGTCAGCACACCTGTTTCTAGTTTCATATTGTGTTTACTTCTTAATTGTTTTTGGTGCATACTGAGTAGTTAAATTCCCTAGTATCTAGCAGTTTTCCCACCTTCACTACTCCTGTTCCTATGTTGTGTTGAACGGATCACTTTGGAATCTCGACATTTTTTTGTTTTTTTGGATTTTCGATACTGTATCTGGATTGTGGAATTGTGGATTTGGACTGTTTTTGGATTCTTGCAATTAAATATGCCAACTCAATCTTTGTTTGTCCACATGTGTACCCGGGGCTGAACTGGACTCCATCTGAGCGGGATGCCTTTTTAGAGCTGCTGACACCTAGTGTACCTCCTTGGATGAGGTCTTCCCCTAAAGGACACCACGAACCTGTATCATTGAGTTAAGCAGTTAAGCGAAATTAAAGCTATGAACTTCAGGATTACTTATTACAATTTTAATAAATTTTGACACACACACACACACACACACACACACACACACATTACATATGTGTGTGTGTATAATACTTAATCTAGTTTCATGTTAGGCATATGATTCGTTATTGCTTTGTCATAGTTTCATTTGGAATAGAATAGTTGTTACTTGATCTTACAGATTTGTTGAAGGTGTGAACAATTTTGTGCATTACGATTTAGTTAAATGTAACAATTTAACGTGTATGCAAAAAAAAAACTTCAATGATCATGCAATGTCCAGAACTAATTTGGTGTTATAAAACATACTGCACACAATGCTTTTGCAGACTGGGAACGTTTAAGATAAGCAAAAATGATCAACAAAGTTTTAGAAGTATTGTAATTTTGTGATTTTAAATAAAAGTGTCATGACCCAAGAATTCTGTGCCATTTAGTACATTTTATAACAGCAATTGTACCTGATGGGTATTTTTTAAAATTTAGTTTTATTTTTATTTATTTATTTATTTTTTTTTAGGGGCTGTAAAAGAAAACAAGGTTATATATCTTATAGTACAGGGCATACATTTTCTCCAAGGGGAAATGTACAATATTTTTCATTGTAAGTAATGACACTTTTTGCTCCAGGCAGCATGCTGTATCTAGTAATCCTTGATTCTTTTTGGGAAAATTGCACAGATTGAATCAAAAGTGTGGAATGCAATTTATCCAGGGGAACTTCAACTGGGTCAACACATAGAAATAAGTAATTTCTCATGGTTACAATGCTTTATGTAGTAAAGGACAAGTAGCCAGAGATACTGTAAAATACAAGTGAATTTTTTATGAGCTGTGAAGTGGCATAAATATTTTTGAAATTTAGTCTGAAAACACTGAAGTGACGTAACAGTAAAATGTTTCATATAAAAAATTCTCTTATATTTTGTTTATTATAACAATAGAAATAAAATGGGACATTTTTGATGCCACAGCTAAAAGTTGAGTTTTTTGACACAGGGTTTTCTTTTTCTCACAGCATTTTTATAGCAGAATGAAAAATGAGTACAATGGCATGTTTGCCACATAGGTGATCGTGATTTGTGAAACTGCAGTTCAAGTTCTTTTGAACTTGTGCTACATTAAGTTAAAAGCCCTGTGCCTGGACATAGCGTTCCATGTCTGCAGAGATGTCAAGACGCAAAAGGACAATGCAGGCATTTTTACAGGCCTCAGCCATTCTCTATACATACGGCAGCAGAGGTGGACTCTTAATAATCTTCATGTTCTGCAACAGAAAGGAATAGCCAGCTATGCATCTGCTGACAAATGTAAAAAAGATATAGTCTGCTGATACAATATATTAGGTTCATACAAGAAGATTATAGTCTGTTGGTCAGGGGATAATCAGAGCAAATTCATTTACTCAGTCAGTGTTCTGTGAATGAATGTTTAATGTCACCCTTCGTGGAAGCAGTAAAGCAAATCCATGTGTTTAATCAATGGCTGATAGGCCTGCTGTCCTGCAAAAACCATTGAACAGCGTTGATTTCAAACCACAGCTTAAGTGTTTCTCACTTCTCTACTCGCACTGAACAAAATATTGCTGGTTGCTTCTTCATGGGAATAGGTGATTCCATCCACCAGTCCATCCATCCATCCATCCATCCATCCATCAATTACCCAACAATTATCCTGTTCAGGGTTAAGGGTGGCCTGGAGCCTATCCCAAGTAATTTAGGGTGCAAGGCAGGGGACACTCAGGACAGGGCACCAACCTGGAATAGGTGATTCATCAGCAGTAATTATTGCGTTACCTGGATTGACAGGAGAGGCGTCAGTAATATTGTCCTGCTCATTGATTTTAAATCACTGAGCTGAAAAGAGGTAAGACTGAAGGGCAGCTGGTGAATTAGTCAGATTTACCACAATGACCTTTAGAAAAGTGTTCTAGGGCACTGCGGAAGTAACAGAACATGTCAGTGTAATGTTGACCATTTGCAAAACAGAAAAGCATTTAAATGTTTCTTTAGTATGTATAATGAACAGGCAGACTATATAAAGTTTAAGGATTTTAACTTCTGTGTTCATAAAATATTAATTATTAATTAACAAAAAATAAGCAATCAAATGGCACAGAAAGGCATAAAGTTTAATCAACTTAGTCCACCTGTAGTGGTCTAGCTTTGACTGGAAAGACCATCTTTTCCATGAAACCCAGGAAAGAAAAAAAGATTAAGGGAAACGTCCTTGCTCCAGGTGAGACTAACCAATTTCGGATTTTCTGCCCCTCCTCCCCCCTTCCCCACAGGCCTAAAATTAATACAACCAGGACAAGGCAGAAAAGACAAGGGTACCGACACACCGGAGGTGAGGGAAGTGGACACTAGAGACGAGGGCACATTGTGGTCAGTTTCCGTTGGTGTTCAGCATCATTAATGCAAGGCTGCCTTGTGCCACCATATATCACTGTCATTATCATTATAGCCATAAGGCAGGTGGGAGTAATGACTACAAATTTACTTGAGTAAAACTAAACTAAATGAATAAATTCTCTGTACTCTCAGGTTGAAACATCCTCTACCTATCCTTAATAGCAGTAAAATTCAATTCTACAGCAGTAACATACTGTGTACTAAAAGTACAAGTATTTACTTTCCACAGTATTGGGCTCTAAGCTTTACTGCAGCTGAACTGCAGATAAGAGTGGATGCCTTATATAACTCTTTGTTACATTCCCAGTCATATTTGCTTTATGTTTGTTTGTGCATCTCTTTGAACTCTCATTGGATAACACCTATTGGTCTTCAGAAACACCAATCACTGGGCTGACAAACCAAGGAAGAGCCAAGATATTTACAGGAAGTGTCCAGTTTGGGAATTAAAAATAGTTTAAAAGGAAGTTCCTGAAAGGCGTGTGTTGTTGGGTCGTAATTACAAAACTTGTAAATGTAATTTTATCGCCTTTTCACTACCAAACTTTGTCTTCATTATTGTCTGCTCCACGCTATATATATATATATATATATATATATACAAACACTGCCATTGTATATATATATATATATATATATATAAATATAAAATAAGCAATGTGTATTTATTAACAATCTCATCTTTTTTATAATTAATTTTTAATTACTTTTCATTGCCAAAAATTTTATTTTATCCATATTTATAATATTTTTTATATTTACATTTTAAACCATAGACATTTACATTCAGTCTGTATATCATAAATATGTCCTCTATAATACATGAAGAAATGGCAGATAAGAGATACACTATATTGTCAAAAGCATTGGGACACCTCTCCAAATCATTGGATTGAAGTGTTCCAATCACCTCCATGGCCAGAGGTGTATAAAATCAAACACCGAGGCATGCAGACTGCTTCTACAAACATTTGTGAAAGAATGTGTCTCTCTCAGGAGCTCAGTGAATTCAAGCATGGTACTGTGATAGGTTGCCACCTGTGCAATAAGTCCATCTGTGAAATTTCCTTACTACTAAATATTCCACGGTCAACTGTTAGTGGTATTATAACAAAGTGGAAGCAACTGGGAACAACAGCAACTCAGCCATGAAGTGGTAGGCCACGTAAAATGACAGAGCGGTGCTCAGAAGTCACCAACTTTTTGCAGAGTCAGTAGCTACAGACCTCTAAACTTTGTGTGGCCTTCAGATTAGCACAACACCAGTGTGCAGAGAGCTTCATGGAATGGGTTTCCATGGCCGAGCAGCTGCATCCAAGCCTGACATCACCAAGTGCAATGCAAAGCATCGGATGCAGTGGTGTAAAGCACGCCGCCACTGGACTCTAGAGCAGTGGAGATGTGTTGTATGGAGTGACAAATCATGCTTTTCTCTCTGGCAATCCGATGGACGTGTCTGGGTTTGGAACTTGACTGGCCTGCACAGAGTCCTGACTTCAACCCGATAGACCACCTTTGGGATGAGTTGGAAACTGCGAGCCAGGCCTTCTTGTCCAACATCAGTGCCTGACTTCATAAACACGCTTCTGGAAGAATGGTCAAAAATTCCCATAGACACACTCCTAAGTCTTGTGGACAGCCTTCCCAGATAAGTCGAAGTTTTTATAGCTGCAAATGGTGGGCCAACTCAATATTGAACCCTACGGACTAAGACTGGGATGCCATTAAAGTTCATGTGCATGTAAAGGCAGGTGTCCCA
>JABJVR010004067.1:0-15149 GCA_025773905.1 Chitala chitala
GGGGGGTGCAGGATGATGGCTGATGGTAGGTTCGGGCCCAGGTGTGGGGGGGGGGGGTGCACTCATCCGCCCATGCCGCTTGTCCGCTGCTGTGTCCTTCACGAGTCCCCCTCCACACACCTGCCCCAGGTGCAGCTGGAAAGTCATGCTCCAGGTGCTCTGACCACCTTGGAGCCCTTCTGACAGTATGATCTGGCCCATTAAGTGTGACACTAATCAGATCAGAGAACAGAGCATTTAAGTGGAGCCCCACGTGAGAGGTGGCCCCACTCCGGCAAACTATTGCCTTTGTTCGGGGTGGGGCGAATGTGTGCTGTCTGTACCTACTCTGTACCCACTGTATTACTGTGCCTTACTCTGGTACTCATGTCTTCATAGATAACGTCTGATAAACCTTGGAGACAAGATGATGCCACAACATCAAGAAAATTGTAGGGTAGTACTTCACATAACACTGTAAATGAGTCAAACCATAATAATACTTTTAATGGTAATAATCTATAATTCTTTATAATTCTTGATGTTGTTTTGTCGTACACATGCATGCCGTGGCTTTGTACCAGATACATTTATTTGAGAAAATTGGTCCTCATTGGGCTGTTGCCTAACTGAAAATCGAATAATGAAGTTTAAGTGTTTGCTTAAAGGGGGACTGCATCCTGAAATGTACTGATGTAGCGTAGGTACTGCCGCACATGCACGATGGCATGTGTGTGATAGCAGTTCCACAATATTAAATACCTGCAAATAAAGAAAATGTGTTTATAGGTGAACGTTACGATTAAGGCAATGCCAGAAATCTTTGGGTTTCTTGCATTATTTATCTTTGCAGTTCCAACTAAATTAATACACGGTTACTGTTCATTTCAGTTTTACGACAAACAGGCCAACAGGTGTCTGTTTCCATACCTATTAAAAAAAAAACAGAACTTAATTTTTGCTTTCTTAATTTTCAAATTTGTAGTTGAAGTTAGTTTGAAAAATGGACTGACACTTTTTTCATTAGCAACAAGTCAGATACACCTCATTGTGTTTGCCATTTCATTAGCTGCCTAATTAACATTGACTGCACGCCGTCTGTAATGAATCTACACATCTGGAGATCTGATGATGCAGTGACATCGCAACTTTTCCATTCCTGCCTTAAGGTGAACACGTACATACTGTATAAGTCACTCCAAGCCGTGCCCCTGTCTTTCAGGCTGACACCTGTCATCTTCCTTTTCCAAAGGACACTTGTCATAGGTACAAGCACGAAGTAATCTTCAGATTATCCCGGCTGTGTGTTAAGCACATCAGTTGACACGGAAGCGAAACAGGAACACGCTGTCCGTCGTTGCTGACGTTCAGGGCAGTTCTGTGAGCGTGTCAGTACTTTCTCCCGCATGGGGCGGGCAGTCATTGTCCACCTGAGCTTGGAAGCTGCGGTCACCTCTGCCACACACCTGCCAGTTAACATCCATGAGCCTAACATGTGCCATGATGTCTCTATTTGTCTTGGTCTCTCCTCTCTGTGCCCTTCACAGCTGCTTCCCCCACGCCTTTCCCATTCTGTGAAAGATGCAAACCACTCATGCACAGTGCTCAACATCTGTGCTACTCTGCCAGCCGATGCCGTCGGTGCCTTTGCTGATTGAGACAAGACAAGGGAAGACAGCCCTCAGGATACGCACAGCCCTTATATGATTATGTAATGTCTTTGGCTATTGTTTCTGGCTTCACTCGTAATAAAGATTTTTAAACTGTGTAGTACTGGCAGTAAGATTTCCCTTAAGGGGCATTAAATTATTATTTTACTGATATAAATAAACCCTGAAGGCTTCCAGGTCTGAGTCCATCTGCTCAGCACATTAATTATGCTAACTAGTAATAAGCATGTATTTATCTTTTTATTTGATGTCCACGCATCCCATAGTAATATGGGCTTTTCTCAACATAGCATATATATTATAGTAATAAATCCATATGTACTTTAAAAGTAAATGCCAGATTAATAAAACAATTCTTCTTTTCTTTTCTCACCATGAAATTGAGACCAAAATCTGACTGGTACTGATTCTGGCACATATACTGCTATGGTAACTTTTGCATAATTAAGTTAATTTCTAAACATTGTGCTTTTTTTCATTAGTTTTTCTTAAAGTATGCATGTAACGCCAGCTTTGTTTAATGTTTAAAATAGTTTTATCGGACTTGAGGTGAGTGTCACGAGTGGTGGACGTGGTGTGTCAGACAGCTTTGTGGGATTGGTGTGTTGGTGTACGTCTCTTGTGTTACCCTGTGCATATAGCCCTGTTCTTTCCCTTCACATCCACCAAATGGTGATTTGCATCAACTCACACCTGGACAATAAAGATTCTTTTTGGTTTTTCTTTTCACTGAAATACATTTTGAGGTGACATTGAGGGGTTGTCCTTTTTCTATGAATGTACTGATATAGCCACCATTTTACAATTGAACTCTCAGCAGAATGTTTTTTGGTGGAGAAGGAAGCATCCTTGAGATCAGTGTATTTGGTTGTGCTGTCAGCATTTTGATAAGGAAATGAGTTTTTAAATTCTCATCATGGCTCTCATCATCAGATGTCAGTTACCTTTACACTTAAGGCTTCACTTGATACCCCTTTGCTGCTTCTACACCATGGTTAAGTGACATTCCTAATCCACTGAAATAATTATGTAATTGTTTGCCGTTTAATTATATTAATTTATTTTAATATACTTTTAAGTAAGAGGTATAAATTCTGCCTTGCTCTCTAGGCTGCCTGGGATAGGCTCCAGGCCACTTGCGACCCTGAACAGGGTAAGCGGTTGGGTAATGTATGATAGATGGAAATCCAAATTTAAACAATTCTTTAGCATACTTCTAAATAACTGTGTGCAAAAGAATGGTGCCCAAAGCCTTATCTGCCCCGTACATCAGTATGGCAACCACTTTAAAGGAATTTGAGAGGTGTGTTGGTTCAACAGCAAGAAAATCCACAACCAACAGAAGCCAACTGGCAAAAAGGGAGTGATGTACCGAGGAAGTAAACACCGAGGGGTCACTAGTGGGTGACTCAGGGAGCATGTGCAGGCCGCAAAATGGAGGACACCTGCGGTGGAGATGCTCCTTTCAATGGGAGCATGCAAGGAGGTGACAATCAATCTTCTTCAATGGCCTTACCGAGGCAGGTACTGCAAGTAGACTCCGGAGTCCACGGAAGCGAACACTGTCAGCTCGTCCACACGAGGTGTCGGGAAGGCTGTTCGTCAATTAGAATGTGTCCGTGCATCAGATTAACACCAGAGCAGCTCGTCCACCAGATTAGCTGCTCCGGCTCTTTGGACAAGAAGGACTGGCCACTGAAGGAAGTTTAATTCGATTGAATTACACGTGACACTGCAGATGTCTGCGTTAGTGTCACTTAATCTGGAAATATTGGCTTTGTTCTTCAAGCGTAACAAAGCAAAGGGCAAGTCAAAGAAGGGGAAAGGCATTGGGGGGGGGCATCATGGCTCGTTTTGACGTTCCACTGACCTTTGTCACGCTCATGCAAACGTAATGGACACCAAATGCAATTTCAGAGGTCGCTGGACTTAAAGGATAGATACAGCCATTTCCGGGAGCCTGTAGGAAATGGCTCCCCAGGGTCCCTGTGCCGGACAGTATGTTGGACAGAACCCTGCTATCACCAAATGCATTTACAAGTAATGCTGTGCTGCTCCACTATGCAAAGCATCACTTCTTTCCTGCGTTTGATAATTGCATCTGTCTGTGCTCACCTCAGAGCTCCTAGGCCTTGTGGATTAGCATTGGGGTATACAGAATTAGTGAGCGATATCATAAACACAGTTCAAATCAAAAGCAACTGCTCAGGAAGTATATCTACAGCGAACATTCTGCAGTCTCTGATCACAGTCTGCTCCTCCGGAGGAGCAACACTAGATGTTTTCCAGATGAATCAGCGGCTATTTTCTCACTTGTGTTCTACAGTGTTTTTTTTTTTCTTTTTTTTTTTTTTTTTGGTCTGTCAAGTATTGCTGTGAATCTCAAATCATATCGGCCTCCCACATTGAAAAACAGGGAAAGGTGGCCAGAACCAGGGCTTTCACAAGAAAGATTCTAGAAGACTGAAAAATAAACCTTTCTGAACAAAATTAGGGAGTTACAAGAGAATTTTCTTCCAACTAAAATCCAATCTTTTAGCTCATTAAGCTAACATTGTAATGAAATGGTGTATGACAGGAGTAGCCCACATAGTAGGCATGCAAGACATGCATTTGGTAGGTATTTCGTGAACGTTTTGTAGGTTTTGCATGAGCCATGCTTCGATTTCAAGTTCACAATTTTGATCCCTGGACTTGGCTGACTTGAGACATGAGACACATGAGCCATAACCAGGAAACCCAGAGGAGTCTTTCACTGAGCTTGAGTTAATTATTTTTATCCCCTCTTTTTCCACATGGTGAATTACAGGCTTCACCCTGACATCACAATTCTGTGCCCCCTCATACCAGGTGGGCTTAAACAGCAAAAGTATGTTAAAGAGCTATAGATTTTTGGTGAAAAACACTTTAGCACTTCTGGTGTGTTTCTTTTCTTGTCCTGTTGCTCCACAGTTCTGATTGCCCCCCCACCCCACACACCCCCGATTACCTCTTCAGCAATCTCTGTCCTCGCACCACACCTTCATGACATCCAGGCAGAAGACACAGCCTTCATAGTGCACGTCACTGAGCGTTTCCTGACGTCATGTGTCTTAGGGAAGTCACCGGGGTGAGCGAGGGTTTGCGTTCTGTAATCCTCACGGCAGCCTATTTTAAGTCCCGTGTCCACGTGAAAGCAGGAATGATACAGCACACTGGCTTCGCTTCATTGTCCCGATCACTTAATCACTTTCCATATAAACACAGCCGATCGGAAAGCAGAAGGCATTGATGGGAGCAGACATTCGCACGCCCTTCTTCTGAATAGCAAGCGGTTGTACAAATTAGCTGAGGCCATTCTGGAGTTGGGTTCACATCAACAGAAGGCTCTTTCTTTCAGCATTTGGTAATGAGGGAGCTCGAGGTTTGCTTTCCTGACTCACTGTTGAGGATGCTACCGTCAGTGGCACACGCCAGCCATGTGCTGACATTCGCTGTTGAAATCCACAGTGTTTCTTGACAGATTAATAGCTCTTCAGCGGCGTCTGCAGTTGTGTGAGTTGAAAGACAGAAGAGCGTTTATCCTTTCTTAATCCGTGTCTTCGTTTTTACTTGGGCCTGTTCCACAGGAGAAGCACTAAGTGATACCTTATTGAGTGAGTAGCATGACTCTTTAAAGCAGAAAGCCACGGTGCATAGGTTAACCTTGCTGTTACCTACAATGTGGTATCGTGTTTTTTTTTTATTTTGAATTTAGTATTTTCATTTCGGTGTTTTTTATTGGCAGTGAGACTTCTCAAATAATTTTGGTGACCATTCTTATTACACGCCCTGTCTTCATTTTAGCAAGAACCTCGGTTAGCAACTATTTGGAAATTTGTCAGTAATAAAATTTTATTTGTTCAATGGGCACATTTTGTTAGAGAGATTTTTAAAGTAGAATTTACAAAGTTTAGTTTGAAATGTTGACTGCATGAAGGATAAATCTTTAAAGAAATTGAGTATGGAAGACTGAACTAAAGTTGCAGGCACAGTTGCTGTCAAGCCTAGGCAATCGTGATTTTTAATTAGGGACCGTTTTGCTTAACGACCTAGTTGTTGGCACAGAAAACATCCACAGAATGAGGAAAGGGTATAAACTGAATTTCCCGTCTTGCTACAAAAGTAGTAATAGGATGTTGACTTTAGAAAGAACTTCAAACAGTGATAGATTCTCTAAACTAAACCATTTTATTCACAAAAGCCTACTGGAACACATGCTCTGGAATACAGACGTTTGTGTATTGTATTTTTCTACAAAACAAAATGTGAAAATAAATTTTATATGACGGCTTGGGAAAAAGTTTTAGAAAAATCAAGACAAAGTTCTCTGTGCAAGAACGGCTTCAATGTGGTTTTCACTGGTTGCACTTTGAATCATTTTGCAACAAAGAAAATGTGATGCAACTCTGGATGACATCTCCTTTTAAAGGACGTGGCCAGTTACGGTGTCCTGTTGTGGTGTAATGTTGTGTTAAGTCTCCTTGGTGCATTAGCCTGTCAGCGGCGCTGCGTGATGTCCCGATGATGTCACTAGGCACGGCCACGATCTTCCGGACCGATCTTCTCCACCTTAGCCCAGCAGCATCTAGGCTGGCGTTGCCGTGCGTCAGCCCTGTGTGGTGATGCCACTGTTTATATACAGCCACAAATCAGGCTGTGACGAGCATACCGGTGCTGAGAGAGGACAGGAATGCACCGGGCCTGGTCCAACTTGAGTTGTTTGCGTCAGCTGCAATATCACCTGCTGTGACAGCTCAAAGCCATTTGCGAATGGCTTAAGGGGAAAAAATAGAAGACGGCTCATCGAAGGATTTCACCCACAATGCTGTGCTTGGTCAGAGTTTGTTGGTGTCTTTTTGAAATGAGCCTCTTTTACTGTGCGCACAGGAATTCAATTAAAAAGTCAAAGACAGAACAAAACCAATAAGCTGATAGACGGGTGCTTGGATAGACACACAGCCTATATACAGAAAGGGGTTAGAGTCATGCACTACTCAGTTTGTTTGTAACGTGGGTGGAATGTTATAGGGTGAAGTGGAGTTTCTCCGTGGAAGATGTACAAACAAGCAATGTTTCATTTTAACTGTTTAGCTTAATCAGTTCAGAGATTTATATTCTGTATCAACATGTTCTTTTGGCTAGTAGAAGCCACATTTTTATATTACCACATTATTATCTTTTATTTATGGCTTTGTTAAGTGGTGCATGTAATAAATTTGAAGGTTGGCATTTTGTGTTTTTAATGTAAATTTTTTTTATAACATTGTAGCTAAATTCTTTATAAACTGACTGATTAATAGCAGATCACAGATTCATTATACCAGTAAGTGACTGGGTAGCATGAGTAACCAGTGAGAATTTGTTGTATATATATATATATATATATATATATGTGTGTATGTATAGAGCTTGGCAGATCAATGTTCACATTGTTACACCTGACACAACACTTGACGTGACCATTGGTGTATGTGAACATGTTTTTACTTCAGCTGTGTAAATGCACATGATATTTAGTGTGTCATGGAGCAGAGTAAAACAGCCGAGGGTCTGGATCCAGTGAACGTGAGTAGGTGTGTCGGCGTACATCGCGACAACTTGCGGCGTTAGTGTTCGCACTCGGCCCGCGAGCGTGCGGACCGCAGCACGTGGCTCCGCGCCCGTGCCGGCTCGCGCAACGCGTCATGCTGCTGCAACTCGCAGCACGGTTCCTTGTCACACGTTCTGCATCCTGCGGTGTCACAGCTGCACCGTGTGCCTGCTTGGGATGCCATCCTGCCGCACAGGCCTTCGGTTGAGGCTGCCACCCCAGCCGTGTACATTAGCATGCCACGAGCCTGGCCAACACACACGGCCTGTGGCTTCTTTAACTGACATCTGTTGCCGTTTGGTTTTCCGTGTTGTTTGAACCAGTTTTTAAATGCTGCAGAACTTTTACATCATCTTAATATGAGTCTTTACTATGACATTCTGTGGATAAGGCAGACTTCTCACGTGGCTCTTAAATGCAACACTGAATGGCTTTGATGAAGAGGACGGCCTTATAATTACACTAGAGGGGATTGTTTCAAAGTCATAAGTCAGATGTGAAGCAAGTACATTGGCTTCTTGTGTTGCTTTTTAATGTATGTATTTTGCATATTCTAGTCCTAACTTGTGAAGGGGTGTCAATGCTGTCAACGTTTGTGTGAAGTCAGCTTCTGAAAGATGTGTGTAACTCAATTTGCCTCTAACCCATGACCTGCAGCTAGCCTTTATTTTCACAGTGCAGTAGATGCTTTGCTTCCAAAAATCCAATGTGTCTATTGTCTACATGTCTGTGGAATGTTTGGAACATTTCAGTGTTTTTCATTTGTATGAGGAATTGTTAGAATGTAGATAAACATTACCAATGGGACAGTTTGAGCTTCATATAAACACCTATGTATTTGAATTTAATATACTGACATCCACACACAGGAATGCACACATCCATGTCTTGTGTACACAAGTTCAGAAAATCCAAAAGGAAATATACAGTATGTCAATAGGCAAAAAAATGCTGGGTGTATTTTGTCACAATAATCTGAAATGATAAAATAGCAACATAACACTTCTACATTTAATATTGTACACAAAAGAGCATCCTCGGGGTCACCTGAGTCCTTCAGGTTTTTCTTTTTTTTTAGTTGACTGGATTCACAAAGCATGATAACAGTGATCACAGCAGGTAGGCATACACGGCTCTCGTGTGGTGTGGGGAGTAATAGGGCGGGACTAACATTCGTCTTGTGTTGCTCTGGTTTCTGGGGTGCGGTTTGCCGAGCGGTACGGTGCTAGGGTGGGAGTGAAGAATCACCATGACTGATCACGACTGATGACGGCCGAAGAAAGAAACCTATAGCTGATGAACAGCGAGATATGGCTGAGCAGGGCTGTTGGGGTATGGCATATTGTGGGGCAGATTTTGGGTAAAACAGAATGTATTTAGGACTACTGAATAGTTGATCAGAGAGACTTCCCTTTTTTAGCCTTTATGCCGCAGGAGTAAGCAGTTAATTAAAAGAGACCTTGGCATATTTTCTGTGTCTTGGAGAGCACAATATGGAGAACACTTGGCCCAAATAAGCTGTAGCAGATGTGCAGCTGCGCCGGTGCTGGCACCCAGCCCAGGCCCGTGTGCCCATGGCTGCTCATAGATTTTCCTGATCAATTTACAATCCTTTTGTGAAAGGTTGGAGGTCTGGATGGACTGTGTGTCTCTTAATGTGATTGATTTCCACTGCTTGTCTTTAACAATTCGTGGCAGTTTCTAAGCTTGACCCAGCACATGACACAGGTATGGGTAAGATCACGGGTCTGGTGACAGGGCACTTTAGACCTCAGTCTTGTGTTGCTCCGCATACTGTGTGTTACCTGGGATGACCTGCAAATTCTGACATGTTTTGCATCAACTTTTTTTTTCTTTTAACAAAGACATAATTAGTGGTTTTCAAACACATTTTATTACCCACTGCTATATGTAGGCTGTAGATTTATAATTTAATTCTGAAACATTTTTAATTCATTCCTTTATATTTTTCGATATGGTTAAATGCTGTGAGTAATAACATAAATACTATACGCAAAAATTAGCACAGAATATTTCTCATAACACACCACTTTCATATATATATTTTTTATAGCTTTGTGTATTGTTCAGCTCTGTTCATATCTAAATGTAATACTATGTATAAAACACAAAAATAAAATAGAAATAATATTCAGTTTTTTTTACTTTAATATATTTCATTTACATGAATATAAAGCTTTTTTTACTACTGACATTAAAATTCCTGTCTCACTGACAAGGAAAAAGGCTTTTATGCCTGCCTTTTCATATAAAAATGACACTTAATAAGTCACTTTTGGATGGGGGGGCACAGTTGCTCAGTTGTTGGCATGGCTACCCTGAACCTCCAGGGGTGGGGGCTGAAATCCTGCCTCTGCTCCTTGTGTGTGGAGGCCACATATTTGCATACTCTCCCCATGCTGTGTGGGCTTCCTCCAGGTACCCTGGTTTCCCTGCACAGTCCAAAGACATGTGCTATAAGCTGATAGGTGCTTCCAAATTGCCCATTCTCTGTGAGTGAAAGTGGTTATGCCCTGCAGTGTGTTAGCACCCTATTTAAGTTGCGTCCTGCCTTGTGCCCTAAGATATCTGGGATAGCCTTCAGTCCCCTGCGATCCTACATTGGATATGTAGGACGGGACCGATGGATGGCCACCCTTCACACAGATTTATCTTGACCTGTTCTATATGTGAAGTCTATTTGCCCTGTACAGTTAAAAGATTATGTCCATGCACCAGGTCTCTCAGCCCTGACTGCAGTGTCATGAAAGGCATTCTGGGTAAACATAGTCTTAAATTGTCTACTGTTGAGGAGGTAGGTCTGCTTCACATTCCTCCTGCAGACAGGTCATCAGCACTCTTCATCGTGGATGTGGTTCCACTGAGACTGGCGGGACACACATGGACCTCTGGCCCTCACTGCACTCTCTTTCCATCGTGGCTAACGTTTGGGCCAGTGGAGAGGTGTTTACCCTCAGACTGGAGGGACACGTATGGACCTCTGGCCCTCAGTACACTCTCTTTCCATTCTGGCTACCTTTTGGGCCAGTGGGGAGGTTTTCACCCTCAGACTGGAGGGACATGCATGGGGCTTTGGCGTTCAGTGTGCTGTCCTTATCGCCTGGCTCAGCAGCAGACGTCAGCCTTTGGATGATGCTGTGTTAGGCCTGGCTTGTCGGTTTATTTAAATGAGACCAGCTTTTCAGCATTAGTCAGGGAAGTTCATTTACATCTCAGCCTTCCGCTGATGCCTGTCCAAAGAATATTTCTCTTCTTTATCCCTTTTTTCTTCATGTATGCAGAGATGTTGGCATTCAGAATAATATTTTTTAACAAAATTTACCATAAAAAGAAATGCCAGTTATTCTAAGGACAGCTTTGAGTTTCACCTGTAATTGTGCTGTGTTTTCATTTTTCATTTTACCCAGAAGCTTCATAGTCTAAAAAACTGTATTAGTTTTAGGATAGCTATTAATTTATATATAATGGGGAAAAACAGCATAGCCTTTCCTCATAAAGGTAGTACCTTGGTAAGTGACTAATCGCAAATATGAAAGTAATAAAAAAGTATTTTCCAAGCAATGCATGCATTTATAACCAAATTTCATTAGACATAAAGAGATATTTGAAGTAGAGATTAGTAAATTGAAGGATCATAAAAGACTTTGACTATGGAAGTCTGGAGTAAAGTTGTAAGCACAGTTGTGGTCACGCCAAGGCTTCTGTGATTTTCATTTAGTGACCATTTTATTTAACGACCTATTTGTTAGAATGGAAGTCAGTCACTTAAAAAGGAAAGGGTGTATATTATATAAAAATATGGGGTGAAATTATTATCATTGATAGTGATTTACATTGAATCAATATGCAATGTAGAAAAACATTTTAAGTAAATAAGCGAAATATTGAATGAATGCAGTAATATATATATAAACTGTGCACATGTGAAACAGCTAACTAAATGTAGCATGTGAACAAGGTGTACAGTATATTGTATGTTATTTAGTGGGTGCAAGTACACAGCCGGGGACCATCAAGAATGGGTGAATACCATAGGGTACAATACAAGGAGTGATATTTTTTCATGCAAGTATCAGTAATACATCAAAACACAATGAGCGCACTGAGAGAAAAGAAGTTACACAGAGGTTTACATGGCCACAACGCAGAACTCGAAACGAGAAACAGGTGGCATGAATTCTTGTACAGACAAATTAGTAACGCCTTCTGATTCTGCTCCCAGGGCAGCCACTAGCCACGCCTCTATCCAGTCACCCCCCCCTTAGAGGCTATAGGTACTGTTCAGTTTATGAAGATGCACAGCAATTTGGGTTCAGATATTACCTGCACACGTCCTCTTTGTGATCTGATTTACTTTGCAAGTTTAGCTTAAAAGTTAAAACTCAGTTCAATTCAAATGATGAGACAATTTTTCAGTTCAGTATTCAGAGAAGTATCATTTCATGGTAGTGATGCATGTTTTTTCTTTGGAACACCTGATCATAGTCTGCTGAAGCATGTTGGCAGGGTTCTTTCTGTTGGTGATTGCTCTGTCAAATTCATACATTCATCCTGCAGGCTTTAAAGCTATAAGGCGCACAACTGTTGTAGTGTTATCTTTGGAATGGAATGCTATGACACTGCCCTGGTATGTTGTTTTGATGTGCTCTCACCAAAAGAGCCATGCACAGATTGCATATTGAACCTAGTACCGGTCCCAGTGAATAACTCTTAGGCATTTTCTGGTACCTGCCTTATTGTGCAAGGGTCTTCGCCATGTTGTGTTTTTGTGCCGGACCTCATAGGAAGCTTACAGACAAATAGATGGTCATAAAGCATGCGAGCATGGTCTCTGAGGAGATGTCTTTCTCCTTCATTCACTGCGGTGGACTGTAGGTTTTGCACCGCTGTACTGACCTTGGATGGGTCTAACTGGTCCTCAGTCTTACCCTCCCTAGACTCACTTTCAAGCGTCTTCTATGACAACATGACATCCTGGTTTCATGTCTTATAACTGCTTTTAAAGTCTATGCAAGCAATGGTATTACCTGCTACAATAATAATAATAATAATAATAATAATAATAATAATAATAATAATAATGTAAAGGTGTTAAATCCCCATTGTCGCTTACTACTGAGTAATACTGCAATAGCTATCAGTATGCCTTGGGGGTATTCCAAGAAGCCATTTTAGCAAGTTACCCTGATCTGTTAACCACAAAGCTGGGATTTTCTGTTTCGGAAGGTGAGGTTAAAATGAATACCAACTAAGTCACTACAGTAACGTACATGCTAAACTAAACCTGCTTGACAGAGGAATAGTTCACTGAAACTCTGGTTTAATGAGCAGGGCAAAGTAGCCAGCATTCGGTTGTCAAAAAAATTGTGCCTGTTCACACACAGACTAGGTGACTTTAGGGTTTTGGGATAAAATCTGGCCTAAAATATAAGTGCAAATGATATGTATATATTTTTTGTGTTAATCAGAAAGACTTTTCCAATGCATGCCATCTCTCTGTCCTCTACTACAGCTGTAGCACTGCCTATCCAGTTCCACAGATGTTCAGTGTCTGTGGGATTAATGCTAAAATATATATATGAACATTACTTCCACATAATAAAATAATGTTTCCTAAGAATTTTTGAATTATATTCAATCCACAGAATCATAAAGTAAACAAAATTTCATTATGTGGAATTCTTTTCAGTGTAAAGTAGGAAGCACCACATATATTAGCATCTGTTTCCATGGAGAACTGTTAATTTGGTGGTCTACTGATAACAGCTTTTTATTCTTCCTCAAGAATGCTCGTCAGCGAGGTTCAGTCTACTCAGACTTGGTTAATTCCAATCCATAAAATGGAAATCTGCTGCTCTGGAACAGAAACCTCTGGATATGTTGACTCAGGGATGTCTAATTCTGAGTTTAAATATAAACCCTAAGTTTTTTAAACCGTCTTTCTGGAATACCCCCCGTTATATAAACATAAACAAACAGAAAAAAAAACTACACTGGAAACATGACAGGTCTGTTCCTGCTGAACGTTGGTTTGGGCATAATAATGAATCATAGTCAAGTCCTGGAGTGAGTTCAGCGCAATAGTGAGCAAAAGTGCATTATCAGGGGTATTATCAGTGGCAGTATCAGTGGCATTATCAGGGACATTATCAGTGGCAGTATCAGTGGCATTATCAGGGGCATTATCAGTGGCATTATCAGGGGTATTATCAGTGGCATTGTTGCACTTGATGAAATCCTGTAAATACTTCAGAAGAAATGATAACGTGCCAAGTGTTCTCCACAGAAAAAAGCAAATGTCAACAGACTCCACATTTGATACAAAATTATTTTTGAATGAATTGCTGCCTTTTGTTCATCTTAATAATTTCAACATATTTAATATAGCTTTGGAACATAAACTGCATTTGTATGATGAATCAATTGCTTGTTTTACTCAGAGCAAGCAATTAAATAGTAGTGCTAAGCAGGAAGTCGAGATCAGAGATAATTAAGATTAACCCCTTCCTAAAGCAATTTCCTCTGTATGTAAAATCCTTAATAAAACTGGAATGAGTCTTTGACTTTTTTGTGTGTAGGTTGTTCTGAGATATATGCCCCAAACGGTGACATAGTCCTTGAAAATTAAACTTCACAGCAGGAGTCTGGTAATAGCTTCAGCTAAGACCTAAGTGCAACAGGAGCTGTAAAAAATTATAAAGGTATGTATAGTTTCCCTGCTATGTGGTCACAGTAGACTTTTTGTACATCAGCTGTATGAAGTATGAACTTATTTACACAGACTGCACTTACGTTGGAACACACACATTAAAGAACTTACCATACATGCACGTCAAAAACATGATAAAAGTCTGAAACAGCAATGGGTGGAATATTTACGGTTGTAATTACAGTGAAATATCTGACCTCAAATGATCTCTTAGTGGTGGTTGCGACAATGACGCAAGGACACAAAGCCATGTGGGTTAGTGGGCGTGAACACTTCTGATAGGGAGAGGTGACACATAAATGTTGTTCTGGTTGGTTGGCAGATGAATATATCCAAGAAAGTATTCCAAAAACCTTCCAATTATTTTATCTATTCTTTCTTTCTTATTTGGTTAAAATTTCGCAATTTCAACAGAGTGAGTAGTTAATGAACATTAAGTATACTGCTACAGTCTGTTTTTCTCAATATAATAAAATGTTATTAGGTCAAGAGGGAAGGGTCATGTGAAAAAAGTAGTGCACAATACCTAGTCTGTGTCAAAATCACGTCACACTTTAGGTCAGTTTTGGATGCTGTGTTTGACCAAGCAGTGTTTTCCTTTTATGGTGATCTATTTTTTTGACATTTTGCCTCTGAAAGATTAGTGGGAACATTTCTAGTTATATTTCCTTTATGTTTTTTGCAGGTTGAAATGTTTTGTACATAGAAGATGAAAACACTGCTTCTGTTAAA
The DNA here is from genome assembly GCA_025773905.1 of Chitala chitala. Classification (NCBI taxonomy): domain Eukaryota; kingdom Metazoa; phylum Chordata; class Actinopteri; order Osteoglossiformes; family Notopteridae; genus Chitala; species Chitala chitala. The sequence continues at coordinate 14,723 of JABJVR010004067.1, forward strand.
ATTCAGCTCTATGTCATGTCACAAAATGGGCGTGCTGAAACACTTTTTTTCCAGTTCATCAAGATTTCTTGTAAACATTCAAGCCATAGTGGAATTAGCATGAGGAAACAATAACCTTTAATGAACACAATAACACAATAACCATGGTACAAACTTGGTACAGAAAGTTTAGAATTTAATTTGAAGCCAAGGTACCCGGCGTGGTGGTTAGCACTGTCGCCGCGCACCTCCAGGCCTGGGGTTCAATTCCCGCCTTGGGTCGCTGGGTGTGGAGTTTGCATATTCTCCCTGTGCTTGGTGGGTTTTCTCCGGGTGCTCCGGTTTCCTCTCACAGTCCAAAGATATGCCGGTTAGGTTGATTGGTGTGTCCAAATTGCCCGTTGTGTGTGTGTGTGTGTGCCCTGTGGTGGGTTGGCGCCCTGCCCTG
>JABJVR010004068.1:0-15147 GCA_025773905.1 Chitala chitala
TGCTCTGGGATGGGCTCCAGGTTTCCCTGTGACCCTCACCAGGAATAAGCGGTTAAGATAATGGATGGATGGATGTTTATCATATTTCATTATTGCGTAGAAGGGATTTATAAATTAATTTTTAATATATGGTTTTACAATCAGATAACTGATTGCATAAAATGAGATAAACGATTGATTGAAATTATTACAATATAGTTATAAAATATCATAGAACCGTTCTGATAAGTAAGACCCTGTTTAAGCATTTTTTGAACGTATATAACAAACTATCTGGATAAGCTGCATTGACACATATGCCATCGTGCGATGTAACATTTGTAAAATATTGTAAAAATGTTTCAAAGAAGAGAACAAACAGTGCTGATTGCACACCGGCAGACAAACTGTTCTGGCCGGACCCGACCCCTGATTACCGTACGGATCCAGTAATCCTTGTCCATGGTGCTGAAGCGCGCCCCTTGCTCTCATAGCATCTTCTGCCAAATTCGATCGACTGATACCTTGTTATTAAACTTGACTTAAAAAACTTATCGGGTTTCAGACACTAAGTCAGTAATCACGATATACCAGTATGTGCATAACCATGTATACCGAATTTATCCCAATTCCATTAAACCAACAAAGGTACAACTGCCTCACCAGTACCCGCATGAACCCAGGTACCTCCGAATCACCCATCATAACCACGGACTTGTGTATCTTGTGTGATGCAGAGTTTAAGGTTGTATTCCCTTCTGAATTATCAAAACGTCCATTATAAAACGATTACTGACGTTTGCTCGTGGTGTGCCCAATCATGGTAAATTACATAGGAAATCCTTTCTTTTGTACAAGTCATTAGGCAAAGTGGGACCAAAGACTGGTTTTAGTTGAAATAAACTGCGTGATCAAAAGAACTTTCTTGAATTTTAATATTTTTTCGTGCCCTCAGTCGTGAAAACAATTTAGGAGAACAAGAAAGTACAATTTATTAAACAAAAACCTTACACTCAGCAGTTTTTCGCAATGTAGCCTGTTTCCTTTATTCTATCTTGGATGAATAACGTCCAGTATAAATATTCAACCTACTGAATACTTAGATTTTTTAATCAGAATTCTTCTCATAATTTTCCTTAATTAAAATATGCTCTGTATTTTTTTTTTCGTTGTCTATTCTCGAGCGAAATTAAAGTAAACCTAACTGTTTTTTTTTCTGGTGAGAAAACTCTTTAATTACCATTAGAGTCCTCTTGTTTATGAGTCCCGTAGGACGTCCCCACATCAGTCCACAAGACGCATAATAAACTGACAAGTACAGGTCGGTCCATCACACTTATAGCACCTAAGGTGGACCATAACGCCTATGGTGGACTATATCACTGACAGTGAACTATAACACCGATGGTGAACTGCACCGCAATGCCCCCCCAGGTATCCAGAAAAAAGAGTCCGGGTGCGGTCAGAGACAGAAGGGGCTCTGAACTGGAGTCTTTCGTCCAACTACACAGACAAATTCTTACATATGGAGGCCAAGAAAACTTCTACAAAAAGCCAGCCGTACAGCCATCCGCCCTAAACTGCTGAAAACACGAGTTACTGTAATTATTTTTATGTTAATTGACACAACATTAACTCGCGAGTCTCGTGAGAAACAAAGCCTTAATTTTCTGTACTTAGAAATGTTATTCTGGTCAGCTATATCCCGAATGCGAAAATTAATAAAACGCTCACACTAGTTTCCCAATTGTTAACGAGCTTTAAATGTAAAGGGGAAGACGCACTTTTATTAATTTTTCGGTGAGGTCGTGCAGAAATATTGGGCTAATATGCAAGTCCCCTCTATTCTCGTCTAAGTGCATTGTAAATATTTGCTAGATATAGCGTTACAATACAGAAACATAACTGGTTTACCAATAGCTATTTTCACTGACGTTGTACAGTAATAAATTACAAAGATTTACCGTGCTGGCATAGATATAACACAGTGGGCACTGAAAGTGCTCTAATGTTCTCATGTCCATGTCATTCGCCATCTACTGAAGCAAATCTCCACAAGACACGAGGCATAAATAAAAATTAGCAGGCAGATGTAAAACGATCAATTGCGATCAAAGTTCTATTTTATCCAGTTTTACTTAACGGTAGCGTTTCTATCATTATGTTTTAAGCTAATACATACGCAGAGCGACAAATATTACTCACCAAGAAAGACAGGAGAAAGTCACGCAAGATAAGACATTCCTTATTTGTTAACGTCCAACGCAAAGTTTCTCCACACGCGTGGGCTCTGCGCAGTGAAGGGAAACTCGGGCACTCCACGTAACTCCATTTGGAACAGCCTGCACAATCTTCAACCATGTCACTGTAGTTTCCATTAAGAGCCCGTGTACCTGCGCTGCGCGCTCTCGCCGTGCTTCTCCTGGGCGCGCTCTCGCCGCTTTCTCGGGGGTGTCAGTTTGGAATGGTGAGTTTCGTGCTCGCGAATGAGACGAGGATGCTGCTGATGTTACCGTGGTCCCACAGTTCCGTTGCTACGATACCACAGCTGTGATTGACACATTGCAGCTGGACTGGAGTAACTATCTTCTTAACTACTCTGAAGGCAACACAGTGGCCCAGAGTGAAGCGCTATAACCCACCGAAATGTGCGAAAGCAGGTACTGAAAACGGCAGCAGTATGGGACGGAGGATAGATATCGAAACGGCTGCAAAATACGGCAAAAACGTTCTTTGTTTCATTGCACAAGCATTTGTACGTACATGCATTTCGTTTAATACTTCAATGTAGAGTGAATTCAGTCTATGCATTCCATAAATAATAGTCCGTAATCATGCTCACAAAACCTCTATATTTAAATTAGCTGAAATGAGCATTACCCATAACTATTAAGGGTGCACTCTTCGTCCAAGTGGAAATCTGTGATATCCCTGGGATCCACAAACTGCAAATGGAAAAAGCAGTTCTTTGTGCGGGTGCTGAGATCCTGCCCGCGGGGGTGGAGCGAGAATACCCGTGCTTTCGGCATCTTTCGCTATAAACCAACATGGCAATATTGCCGCAACAACGAGAACTTTAAAGTATTTTACCTTAACTGTCCAAAACCGAATAGTTATTTACTATACACGATGTTAGTCAAGATTCCGTTTAACAAACAAAGGTAACGAGACGGACAACACAAGTTCTGATTTACGAAAGGCGTTAACTAAGAGGCACATATATATTACCAACACACGGTCGCAGTATGGAAAGAAAACTAGTGAAATAACCCACTCGTCACACGCCGTGAACTGTTCACAAACAAACGGAATTAGTGTTAAGCATTCGGTTTCGGACCAACTGATATGTTTGACTGATACGGAAAAATGCGAACCTTAGAGGAAACTGAGTTTCAGTTAAATTCATGCTTTATTTCCAATTCATGATTGTGTGGCACCAACATAATGCATGCAGCGCTCTCTAAAAAAAGTGTGTGATTCCGCTCACACAGCCAGCTCGTGTTGTTCAGGACCACAAATTACGGTCTTAACATTATCACATCTTAACCACAGTTAATCACCAAATGAATCACCCCGAGGGCAGCGCTGTTCTGGCTGTATAGGACCACAATATTTTAATACATTCTGCCTGGGAGAAATGGTGGGGACTGAAGCTGTTTATTTAAATGTTTGAGCATAGTCAAGAGCATCTCTAACCTCATGTAATTACAAGTAAAATAAAATGTTTGTATAAAAACAAAAGCTGAGGGAAAAAAAAGATGAAATCCATCTAAGCATACTCATAAAATGTTTTCAACATGAACTTAATTACATGTAATCTTCCTCGTCGCATTCTTCCTCAGGCCCAAACCCACTGAATGATAATTGTGAAATGTTTCCCACACATCCCATAACTTGGGAAGATGACCACACACTGCAGGGTTCTGAACACTTAATTATACTGCTATCCTGTTTTAATTCCCACAGTTCCAGTCTGCTGCTTTCTCTGATGCCTGCCACCCCATGTTCCACACCCAGTGGAAACCTTCTTTCCTGCTTCTTTCATTCCAGCATGGCGTTTGTGTCCTTACCCCACAATCTCCTCCATTATCCTTTACCCACGGAAGGAAGGGTGTGGAACAAGCAGCTTGTTCAGCCACAGACCTCAGGCTTCTGTTATGGATGAAAAGGTGCATGCTGCAAGACAAGGAACCACACACCTTTCAAAAGGAATGTTAAAACCTGACCATTTCTCAGCCGTCATGAGTGTAAAGGGACCGGGCTGTTTCCATTTTTGTGGCTGAATATCTTTTTTCTTCTGCAGTAAGTGCTTTGCATATGAACTTGAAAGTAAAGCCAATATGCATTCCAGTACAGTCTCTGAGTCAACTAACAAAATAAAAAGTAAACAATTCAGCAGTGAAATGTCAGATAGCACATTGTGCATAAAATAAAAGAATTATTGGCCTGTGAGGTGAAAAAAATCTATCCATAAACATAACGCGAAACGAGCTACAGTGTTAGTGAAAGGTCCATAAGTCTGTGATTTTTGTTACACAACAGTTAATGTTTTGTACTCAGTAATGTGAGTAAAAGAAAATTGGTTTTTTTTGCAAATACAAAACACATTTCAGAAACTGGAAAAAAAAATATCAATTTTAAGAGTAAAAAGGTAAAATGGTACATTTCAAAAATTCTTCACAGGAAGAAGTCATCATTCTAGTGGCAGTTATACATTGTTTTAAACTGAGTGGCCAATCTGGGTCCAGTTATTTTGATAGAGTGGCCACTTACATTAATCTGTATTTTCAAGTATTGCATTGCAGGCATTTAACAGCCAAAAGACAAAAGTGATCATCGTTTGTTCAGCATGTTATTTAGAGTGTCTTGTAGTTATATTTAAAATGACTAATGTAAAGACCACCGTCATATCAAACTAAAACTGGGTTTAATTTTAAATTCTCTTCACTTTGGGATCACTAGTAAATTGCAGTTAAGTATTTCATAATTTTTAAATGCTGGGGGGGCAAAGAGGGGCCAAGCTTGTTATGCCACCCTCTATAGCCACCCTTGCATCGGTCTCACTATTTGCTAATGTCATCTTCTAACTTAAAATGGACCTTAACAGAACACACAAAAACAAATGTTTATAGTCTGATCAGATTGACAAAATCACCACTTTAGTATGGTAGCATTTTTATTGTATAAAGTGTAAAAAGCACAAGAAATGTGTACAGTACATCTACTGGAAAAGGTGTTTATGAGGGAGTTTAGGAACTGTGCTTATGTGATACATTTCATTCCTTAATGGAAAACAGAGCATTTACTTTGAAGGTTACATTTCACATAAAACTTAAAGCCGTGAAATAAAACATATTTAAACAATGCTACAAAGATGATTCAAGATGCAAGACAGAAAGAGAGAGAAGAGGGGGAGGGTGAGGAGGGAAGAGAGAGAGAAAGAGAGAGAGAAAACACTGAACAAGAAATGAATTCACATTATAGAAGATTTGTGGCTGTTCTGGCTATTTCAAATTCCAACTGCTTAACTGAGAATACAAAAAGTTTATGTTCTAAATGTTGCACCATAACTATAATCTTCATAGCAAATATAGATTTTTAAATGAAATATAAAGAGTTTTGCATTCTCTGTTGCTCTCAGAAAACAAGCCTGATGACACTAAGGCTTCCTGAAGTAGGCCTGTACTTCTGTTGTTGTACCTGTTCATACACTTATCTCCTTGTCAAAGGAATGATCTCAGCTGCCAGGCTTAATATAAAAAGAAAATATATTAAGCTACATATCACAAACATAACCCTAAATATAATGTGTTTATTTAAAAGATATAAAGTACTTCTTTGAAATTAAGAATAATATCAAAACTTATTTCAAGGCAACTTGCTTCTAGAAATACAACTTTCAGTTTTTAAAAACACTTCGGAATGTTTCAAATTATTAATTTACCATTAAATAAATTGTTGCAATTATTTTGATACTTTGTAACCTCATATATATATTCCTTCAGCTTAGTTTATTTCAAATTTGCAAAAAGCTTACAATAAATATGGTTGAATCAGAAGGTAGGTACAATGAAATCTGTATAGCAACTGAATTAAATAGTATTAAATAAATTCAGCAAAAACAACAGTTTTCACCCAACTCAAATTTCACAATGATGATGACACTGCTGCTTGAGAAGTCACCCGCTGGGTACTTTGTAATGTTAGGTTCTTAGGAATGAAGGTAGCACCATTAAAGATCAGCAGAAAACAGGCTCAATGGATTGACCTGTGAACACATTCACATCACATATACCTGCTGAAAACGGCACTAAAAATGCAAATGTCAGGCTGGATGATGAATCCAAGCCATCAGTGAAAACACTAAGAATGAATGATCTCTGAAGTGGGAGAAGTGTGCTGAAAGTCTGCACCATTCATGTGCCAGTGGTGATACCTGCTGACTCACTATCCTCAGCGTGCTTGAACATCAGGATGGAGTTGTAGATCTTCAAAGCTGGACCAAGCTTCATACCCATTATTTTCACAATGTCCCGTTGTGTCAACAATAAAAAAGCTTTTCCGTCAATTTGCTGTAAACAAGAAAGACAACCCACATGTCTTAAAAGCAAACGGAAATGTCATTCCCAAAGAAAAAACTAGTTGCTGTCAGTTTCCATTTTCTGAATATATTAGGTGCATTACTTGTAATTGTACTGTTAGAGAACAAAAGGCATGACAACGTGGAGTTGTGAATACAAACCATCTGGATGCAAGTGAATTATTAGCAAAATCGAACAATTAAAGGGGCTTTGTGTCTCTTGCAGTCCTAGTGAACAGTGCTGTCAGTCATTTATACAAGTCATTTACAGCTGGTTAAGGGGTGCCACAAAAACCAGAGCCGTTGCTCGGCTAATTTCTATTATAATCAGATCTCAGTTTGCTCCATCATGGGTAAACAAAGTCTGCCTGCATTGTTCATCATGGTCAGCATCACAAGATACACACAAGACCAGTCACTGCCTTGTACTTGTGATCTGAGTAAAAACGACAAGCCTATCGCAAAAGCAGAGAATGTTGTGTGCTCACAAGTGGACAGAAGCGTATCTGACAGGAGTGACTTCCCGCAATCTCTCCCCACTTGACCTAGCATATATGTGAAAAATGGGCATTCTAATTTTGCACAACAAAACACCAAATGAGAGCTCTCATTCCTTGTATAGGTCACTATAAGGTGCTGACAAGTTATTTAACATTGATTAATGATATTTCCTTGTCATGACTTGCAACACCAGCTGTGAAGCACCCTTCCCCCACCTGCCCCTTACCTCATCTTTAAACTGCTTTGCTTGTTCCTCACAGCCAGGTAGGGAGTGGATGAACTCGGAAACCTAGGCAGATAATATCAGTCATGTGTAGAACAGACTGGTCAGAAAATGACTGGAAGCCTGGAAGTGGACTGTGATCAGATGAAACGTAAGATTGGCTAGTCAGGCCTGGCATCAGCTGCAGGCAAACAGGAAGCATAGCACCAAGTTTTCGTCCTTGTTCTTGCAGAACCCGTGAACACCAATCAGGGTCACTTTTTCGCTTCTCAGTAAGCTGTTTTGTCCAAGACGCACCGGTAAAAGTCCAAGGTAATGTATTGAGAAGAGAACACTAAGCCACAAATCCAACCATTCAGCCCATACAGCACGAGGCTCATGCTCTGAAGCCCACTCAGCATGTTCTGTGTGCAGGCAAGCTTTCACATACTTTCAGCATTCACCTACCTGCAGCACAACATGTTCTGTCTAAAGAGTCTGAAAGCTCTGTAAGCCACAATTTGCTTCTGTTCTTTCAAAATGTCCACAGACATTAAAAGGGAATAAAATAGTGGGTTTGGTAAGCATCTGTTGAATAGCAGACTACACAATTTAACACTGACCTACACAGTTCGGACAAGCTTTTATCTGTGGCTAAAATGGATCACCAGCAATTATATTAAAACATAACCAGCTCTTTGAAATATTCAATAACTACACCAGTGGCACTGTAAACGTATTATCTGACCCAACGCAGGCTCTGTGAGGTCATATAAAATTTATGAATAGCACATGTAATATTATACTGCACACTTAAAGGTGTAGATGAAGACTTAAACATACACAGCAGAAATGCATGCGATGACATGTCCTGTCTGCTAAAAGGAAACGACCAACAGTAATGGCCTCAAATAAATAGCAAAATATACAATAACTGATAAAATACTTGACCAATAACTGCAGATTTGTAGCTTTAAAAAGACAAAAGTTACACCTTAACATACTTCAAAACAAAAAAAAAATTCTGGCCAATTTAATAAAAAGAAAAAAAAAATTCTGAAATGAGCTATTAACCACATAAGTCACTAAACAGAAAAAGGTACTCCTGTGTTGCGACATTCCTATACACTCCACATTCCAAGTAAACGCATGAAAGGCACTGAAATTCATTGAGAGATGTAAAAATTCTAGAAGAAGAACACTCTGGTAAAGGTTGGTACAGACTCTGAAACAGGGACAGGATTTTTAAATCAGAAGGTAAACCACATATAGTCTGATAATTTAACAAGGTGACATGAGAAAAGAGAATCTGGCATAACTAATGCTTACAACTCAAAGGTTCAGTTCATTGCTTGTTTTGCAGATTAAAGTAAATGGCATGTTGCATTTCTGTGTTACTGAAGTGTGAAAATAGCTCATAGAATCCAAAAATGGAATTGTAGGTTCTAGTGCTCAATCATGTCTATACCACATAATTTCACTCCTAGGAGAGTGGAGAAAATGTATAAAAGTGAATTAAGTCCTGACATGACAGCACCATTTTCTCTTTGTTATACCATACCAAATAAACATGGAAACTGCAGGGCAGCACTAAAACCTGCCAGTAATAACCTCTAAGCTGCTGTGAGCTCGCTGTGTTTATCATGAAAGCTGCTGTGAGCTCACTGTGTTTTTCATGAAAGCTACTGTGAGCTCACTGTGTTTTTCATTAAAGCTGCTGTGAGCTCACTATGTTTATCATGAAAGCTGTTGTGAACTAACTAATCATGTGTTTAGAAACATTCCTAAATGACCAAAAAAGAATATAAAAAAAAAGACTTCAATGTGTAATGATAGAAGTTTGGGGAAAAGCCTAAATGTACTTAAATATCAAATTTTTGTCTTTGAAAAATCCATCCATTATGGGCATGAATTCCCAATCATATATTTTAAATAAACATTAATAGTAATGCACTGATGTCCATTTTAACAGATTTTGCTTCTGATTACAAAGCATTAGCCATAGAGTGAATGTGTTCAAAATCTGTACTAGTGACCAGGCACACCACAAAACCATGGCCTTATCATTTAAAATAAAAAAACTCAGCAGTGTTATCAATACAAAATTGGTTAAAAGTAATATATCACTAGTTACTTTTACATAATAATAGGTATCACAGTAATCATATTACAAAGCTGAGCACATCACGGTCATTGACCTTACAGACTAGTAAACTGAACTGGTTTACCTTACCTTACCTTCAATTTTTATCTGTGAAATATGCAAATGTTTCAATGTGTTGCAACCACAACTTTATTTATAAAAATGCCTTATATACTTTACCTTACTTTTTATGGGAAGCAAATAAACAAATTTACACAAGCTTGCACCAATGTAAACATCTGTATCCTTAGACAAATAAGAACATATGCACAGTAATAAAGGGAATATTTTAATATAGCTAAACTACTGGCTAAAGGGATTCTGAAATTGAACCCTGTACTCATTCCTGAAAATGTTCTCACCAGAACAAAACACATGAACTGGTACATAACAGTAAAAACAAACACTACTGTACGAATTGCTCATGATAGCGTAGTATTTCACCATAAGCACCCATGTGTCTAGTATCAAAATGACAAGGCAGATTTGCTGCTGTCATGATGGGTCCAAAACACAGTGGGTACACGAGGCATTCATCTGATCAGCTTAATCTGAGCTGAAGCAATTTGACAGACTGGAGGGGCCCTGGGGGGTGGAGGTGGGTGTGCGTTACACTGCTCCATGTCGGCTGCCCTGTGAACCTCCTCTCTTTGCTTGCTAGCTGGGCTTTGCCACAACACAGCGAGACACAGTTAGCAGGCAGGAAACTGAAGAGGTGTGATCAGCCTTCCCACGTGTCTTCAGCACCACTCATAGGAGGCTGAGGAGGCACGCCCAGCCATCGCATGCGTCTTCAGCACCACTCGCAGGAGACTAAGGAGGTGTGCTCAGCCATCGCACGCGTCTTCAGCACCACTCACAGGAGGCTAAGGAGGGCCGTCATACTATCGCACGTGTCTTCAGCACCACTCGCAGGAGGCTGAGGAGGCGCGCTGAGCCATCACACACATGTCTTCAGCACCACTCGCAGGAGGCTGAGGAGGTGCGCCATACTATCGCATGCATCTTCAACACCACTCGCAGGAGGCTGAGGTGGTACGCCATACCATCGCACACGTCTTCAGCACCACTCGCAGGAGGCTGAGGAGGTGCGATCAGCCATCACACGTGTCTTCAGCACCACTCGCAGTAGGCTGAGGAGGTGCAATCAGCCATCACACGTGTCTTCAGCACCACTCGCAGGAGGCGAGGCCCCCTTGTATCTTCTGCTGCTGCTAAACCTTCAGGCCACCTGTCTCTTCAAACGCTCTATGTGGCAGTTAAACATCCAAACAAGGCAGGAGAATATACAACATACATCTCCATGCTGCTCTTAAAGGGACCCTGGAGGAAGGGGGCAACCTGGACAAGATGCCAACCCATCACAAGACACAATCGCACACACCCAGTGACACACTATGGACAATTTGGAAACACCAAACCTACACCATATACCTTTGCATTGTGGGAGGAAACCAGAGTACACGGTGGAAACCCATGAAGCGCAGGAAGAACATGCAAACTCTACACTCACAGAGTGGATACAGGACAACAACACCAAATCCTATGGGGCAACATAACTACCGAGCCACCATGGCTCCCTAAATAGAAAGTTTATGTTATATAAAGTCAATCTGCAAAACTTCAAATGAGCAGAGACTAAAGCTGGAATTAATACCAGACACTGTAAAAGATGCTCTGACTATGCTGGCTCCTGACTGTTAAATGTTACATTATACACTGCTGGGTTTAAGTCTTGAACAAGGCTCAATATCCAATAAAAGTACTGAGTCAATGGAGAGGTCAAAGTATAGCATGGCAGCATGTGTGGAGCCTACTGGAGCATCTTCAGATAAGCTTGTGAGAGGCAAGAAATCCCTCACAATCCCTCTGAGAAATCACTATCTCAAAGTAACTGACATACAATTTTCGTTGTAAGGTGAGTTGGCATTAAAAACAAATTCCACTTGATTTAGTTCTAATGTGCCAAAAAAATACTACAAATTCTGAATACTATTTTATATTAATAAGGGACCACATTTGTACAAATATAAAAAATTTACTTTTGCACAAACAAAAAACACAGGCTATAACATCAGTGTAGTAAAAAACGTGCCAGGTATGTTTTCCTACACATTTTGTAAAAAGTTCATGCAGCCTTACGAATGATAACTATGCTTCAAAGAAAGGAACAAAAAAAGTATTACAATTGATTATCCACCTGTGTGCGATTTTAAATGTAGCAATTGAAGTTTCTCTGACCTGGAATTTTTGTACTGATAAGTGAAGCCTTTAACCATTATTGCATGTTAAAATATCTAAGTAATTTTCCTCCACAGTAACTCTTGTTATTTAGCATCTGCTCCAAAGTCACAGATCAATAAACAGTATGTACAGCGAATCCCAGCACTGTCATCCCCGTCCTTACAGCCCCCCAGAGACCGCCCCTCCCCAAAAGCCCTCCTGACACCCCCCCACCCTCACATCCCTCTGAAACTCTTCTCAGAGACTCCCACATGGTGACCTCTCCCTTGACTACTCCTGGCTCCCAAGAAATGTTTGTTAGGTCTGTGCATAGAATGTTTTTATAACTTAGGCTCCCCCTTCCCAACAGCTGGGAGACAAAACTCACTTTGAGGTGATGCCGATTACCTCTGTCCCCAGCTTGGTGTGAGCTCACCTGCTTTGTACTTGTGTGTGATAATGAAATACACTTAGAACAGTAGAGTGTGTTAGGGAGGCTGAGTCAGCCTGACATTAATGGCTGAGAGGTTGGATTCAGGGGAAAAGCAGCACAAATGTTCACCAATAGGATCACAGACACTCACATCACTCACTGGCATTCATCCAAGAGGACAAAAGAAGAAATAGAGCACAAAAAACAGAGAAGTGTAACACATAACATGATTACAGCCATGCTCATATCCACCAATGCTGAAAACGTAAACAGAGAAATGCTTATGGGCAGCTGACTTTCACATGTTAATGCACTGTATTCCTGGCTGTCAAATGTCTTATGTCAGGAAAAAGTCTTAACGTTGAAATATAAAAAAATGTTTTTTTTTAGATTATGTTTCACATTTATTAATTGTGGATTGATTCAAACCTGTTTTTTTTTTTATTAAAAATTTCTTTTCCAGCTGTTGTGCTCGACAAGTACTGAAAACATCATCATTTGAAAGTGAATTTGTGTCAGTATACAAACCAACAAACATTAGGCAAATTTTTTGAAGCTCACCCAGTGTTGACCATAGGCAGCCTATAGCAAATCTAGGAAAAACTAATTTTATTCCAAGTTAACAATTTATTTCCTTAATTACGTTTAGAACCTGGAAGACAGAGGCTCATTAAATTAAATGCTCCTGCAAACACTTAAATCCTCTTGCCACATTATGTTTAACCATCCATGCCGTTTGAAATTGCTGTGGGTAAGCTTCAGTGTTTACACTGTACACTTGGATAGGTCACTGTACAGGATTACTTTCAAGAGTAAAACCCTCCGATTAACAGCGCATCACGGTAACAGAAAAACTTCACCTTCATCCAAAACAAATCAACTAAACTGCCCTTGCAGCATATAAACATACTGCAACTTAAAGTCATTAGAGGCAGCAAGTTTTTCTATTACACATAATAACTTAATAAAAGCTATACGTCTCCATATAAACCAAGCATACACAGTAAAAGCTGTTTGACTCTTATGGGAAACAAGCTGGTACAATGGAGAAAAGGTTAATTTCTAAAACAGATATGTTTGTGACAATATTGGATTTCCAACATTAAGCCTACATTTCCAACATTATCTACCAGTAGAGCATGCCATCTGATTACAACTGCTGATTGGAACGCTGACATCTTCTGGTAAATGAACATGTTCTTTGTCTAAAAAGATCAGTTTTAATAAGGCAACATGCTGCTGTTTTTATTTTTTAGTGTACAAGTTAATTTATTAATGTTTACTTTTTGTAAAAGCTTTAATATACAATAATAATGCTGCTGTAAAAAAGTATTCCCTTAATTTCATGTTTTGCAACTATTTTGCCATGCATTATAAATGGCTTTTTCATATTCTGTTCAGATTTACTGGTATTTTCCTGTTGGTTTTACTAACGCACATTTTTCGTAGGAACGACAAACAGCAGATTGTTAGTTATGTTTGCAAAGACAAAAGCTGTCTGCTGTGCAGAAGAAACTGGTGAGAGAGGTCACACCTATAGCACCCATTTACGTAACAGCTGTGCAATGACAAAAACTCTCACAAAATGCTTATCATAAAAGCTTAGGTAAGGGTGACAAGTCTCTGAAAGAAATCCCATGCCTGAGGGAACTTGAGGGATACACAATGGCCATATAAGCTGCTTGCTCCTACTGTGATGTACGATGCAGCCTATTTATTTCTGTTGATATATGGCTGTGGAGTTGCTCGATGCCTCCTTCTGCTGCCCAGGGCTTACCTCCTCAGTACTCCAGTGTGCCACGCTGCTGGCATGCACACCCGCCACCCCTGGCAGCAGCTTGCAGTGCTGCTCCCAGCCCAGTGGCAGCACTCGGGTTTGCTGGGGCGACAAGGCAGACAGGAAGACGGATTGATGCAAGGCCTGCTCCATGCTGTCCCCATGGTGCTCTGGGAACACAGGAAAGGGAGGGAACTCTTCAAGTAGCAGGGATTATACCTTGATAAATGCCTACATCAAGAGATCATGTGACCCTCTGATTCTGTGCATGCTGGCCACGCCTAATATCACAGAAAAATAAAATAGCAAGAAATTATGTCAACATGTTAATACAGCTGATAAATACGAGTTTGTATCGCTGACCTTCAAGCTAAATGTGCTTTCTGCATGTTGCAGCCACAGCAGTTGTTAGAGTGGTGATTAAAGACAGACTCATAACTTGAAGGCTTCTGGTTCAAGATCTATGAGTGGTCCAGAAGCTATACATAGGAACAATCTAATTAAATAAAACCATAAGTTAGACAAGAACTAACACCAATATATTTTATGTAAGTGGCTCAATGGGTAGAACATCAGGCTAGGCTGCAGAAATCCCCCAGCTCAAATCCAGAGCAGCCTGGGGTGTCTTTGAGCATGACACTCAGCGCTAGCTTCTCGGGCACCGTGTGTGGCTGGCTGCCCACTGCTCCCCTCAGTGGATGCATTAAATACAGAGGAGTAATTTCCCTCTGGCATTAATAAAGTACTATAAAAAATAATAAAATAAAACATCTGTTAGATGCACGTGCTGCTTGATGAAGGACAACAGGAAAGCAGAGAACCAAAGAAGCATGATTACTCATATATCTGCCAGCACTCACTACATGCTAGTTATAGGTGTGGAAGGAGTCGAGTGGGAGTGGGTGATGTAGCCACAAATCAACGAGTTACCAAGTCAGCATCTGGAAAGGGACTGGTCTGTTAGCAACACAATGCTTAGAGCGTCTGTGGACAAACACACAACTGTAATAGAGTTTGAAGGCACAGTGACATGCCTGACTTTTCTGGACATCCTGTAGGAGGGATATGACTCATGTTTTCCTTGTTATACTAAGTCAATGCATCCACAGCATCACAATCACTGTCTTTTAATAAAGATGTTAAATAATCAAGAATGTGCAGAACAAAACAAAGTACTGAATGGTTTGAAGAAATGAACTCTGTGTGCTATAAGTACATACAGTTTTACATGGCATTTATCCATTTAGCAGATGCCTTTGTCCAAAGCGACTCACAGATGAGTAAGGGTGCATGTGCATATTAAAACAAG
>JABJVR010004069.1:4452-15144 GCA_025773905.1 Chitala chitala
ACTGAAGCCTCCAACAACACTGACAACACTGAAGCCTCCAACAACACTGACAACACTGAAGCCTCTAACAACACTGACAACACTGAAGCCTCTAACAACACTGAAGCCTCTAACAACACTGACAACACTGAAGCCTCTAACAACACTGACAACACTGAAGCCTCCAACAACACTGAAACCAGACAGTGTTCAAGCTACTGTTTGTTTACAGTACAGGTACCAACACGGCAATGGGGTCGGAAGGTGAGGGACAAGCTTAATGAAGGATTGTATTTAGCTGCAAGCTGACTTGATAAGGCCACAATGAACCAGAAGAAAAAAAACACAAGATAATTTGAAGCTCCCCTTCTATAGTCTATGGTTGTATTTTAACCCCCTACTCAGAGGGTGCTACTTTAATACCAGCCCTGCTCTGCTAGTAATACCAACCCTGCTCTTCTAGTAATATTAGCCCTGCTCTTCCAGTAATACCAATACTCCTCTTCCAGTAATACCAGCCCTGCTCTTCCAGTAATACCAGCGCTTCGCTTCCAGTAATACTAGCCCTGCTCTTCCAGTAATACCAGTGCTCTTCTTCCAGTAATACCAGAGCTCCTCTTCCAGTAATACCAGTGGTCATACTTTAGTGTCCAACTATAAGACCCAGTAGTCTTTTTGTAGCTCCTGTGATCCTGTTCCTGTCATGGTCTTGGTATTGTCTCTGTCTCAGTCCTATTTTAGTCCATGTTGTCCTATTTCATGTGCTTTTATCTCTCTGTATTACCTACTGTATATTTTGCTTCTATTTTAGACCCAGTGGTCATATATTTTATTAACTGCAAAACCTACAGATAGGTATGCAATTAAATTAATGACATTTTACACGAAATTAGTTTATCTTCACCATACATCAACTTATCAGAAAGTTTATCATTAATTACTGCCACTGTTTCTTATGTACATAGGTGTGGCCTAAAGCTGTGTGTTTCCATACACCGGAGCATCTGTGTGTTGCCTTAGTCGTCTGTTTTCTGTGCTACAAGCCTTACGTCTGAGGGTTTTATTACTGTTTCAAGGCAACGACCACATTTGTTTGTCCCGTGTTGCTCTATGTATGCACCAGGCACCGCAGCAGTTTCCTAGTAATGTGAATCACCTTCACTTACATGGCAATAAATGTTTCTGATTCTGATGTTGTAAACTAAAAAAATACATACATTTTTAACTGATGCACTTTGGTGCATGCAGTGCAAGTTTAAAAACACGCACACACACACACGCACACACGCATACACACACACTGCATCATGCCGCAACCTGCCTCCTAGTGTTAACACGCCTCCTGTGCATCTCCCCCTCCCCAGCAGCTGAGTGTGGGCACATGTCAGACAAGGCCCAGTAGGAATTTATTAATCCTTGTTTCTTTTCTTTTTTTGTTTAACATTTTCTGCAAGTGTAAAAAATTACTTTAATAGATCTGAAACTGTATTGTATGTGACGGCTGTATTTCAGGAAACAAATTAGTTAGGCACAAAACATAAAATACTAACTGGACTGGTTAATCCAAAAAAATACTTTGAATTTAAAAAATAGACACAAAGTCCAAGGAAACTGAGGCTGAGTTTTTCCATGAAAATATTCTCCAGCAAACATCAAGATGGATTTTGTCATTACTAGGATGTTTTCTTTAGTAGTGACTTTGGCTGCCAGAGTGTAGGTGTAGTACTCTATTTCACCATCAGGGGTCCACAGAGTGCACCCTGCTCTCAGTCCTTCAGACAGCTTGTTCACCTTCAACGACCTGAGAATGAGGAACATGATTGCTAGGCCTGAGAGACTTCCATCCATCCATTATCTTAACTGCTTATTCCTGGAGAGGGTCGTAGGGAAGCCTGTAGCCCATCCCAGAGCACGGCACCAACCCACCACAGGACACACACACACACACACACACACTATTTGGACACACCGCTCAACCTAACCCGCATGTCTTTGGACTGCAGGAGGAAACCAGAGCACCCGGGGAGAAACCCACCAAGCACAGGGAGAACATGCAAACTCCACACACACACACACACACACACACACGCACACACACACCTGGAGGTGCGAGGTAACAGTGCTAACCACCACACCACCGTGCCACCTCCCTGAGAGACTTGTACATTTTAAAAACGTTTTCTGGATATTCACTCTAAATATTTCTGAGTCTGTTGAGCATTTCAATAATCACATTAGGAAAATATGAGTCTAGAAAACTTGTGCTGACACTGTATTAACATCTGTGGCTAAAAACAGTGAATAGTTCTTTCACAGTTCACTAAAACCATTATTTTTTTAAATGAAGTGACTTTGGGTGACATGATGATGATGACAACTATGTGGGACAAACTGAGGAGAAGCAGAATATTTATGGTGGAATTATGTGAAATTGGCAGTAAATTTACTTTTGGCAACACTGTGCCACAGTTTAAAGATGAGCTGTCACTGTTTGTTTTGTTGCACGTTTACAAAAGATATGATGCCTAATTTTTAACTTGCTACATTCTGGTTTTGGTTACACCTAATTAATTTAACATAATCTTTTGGCTAGGTGATATCAACAAACTATTTCAATGCAATACCTATAGTCTGATCGTCTATTTCTCCTGCAACTTCATCAGCCTCCTAACTGTCTTTTCTTGAAGGCAGTTTTGGACAAACCTGCTCTGCTCTCTCTAACTGTGAGGCTCAGTGTCTGTCCCTGTGTGAGGCGCAGTGTCTGTCCCTGTGTGAGGCTCAGTGTCTGTCCCTGTCTGTCTCAGTGTCTGTCCCTGTGTAAGGTTCAGTGTCTGTCCCTGCGTGAGGCTCAGTGTCTGTCCCTGCGTGAGGCTCAGGGTCTGTCCCTGTGTGACGCTCAGTGTCTGTCCCTGTGTGAGGTTCAGTGTCTGTCCCTGCGTGAGGCTCAGTGTCTGTCCCTGCGTGAGGCTCAGTGTCTGTCCCTGTGTGAGGTTCAGTGTCTGTCCCTGTGTGACGCTCAGTGTCTGTCCCTGTCTGTCTCAGTGTCTGTCCCTGCATGAGGTTCAGTGTCTGTCACTGCGTGAGGCTCAGTGTCTGTCCCTGTCTGTCTCAGTGCCTGGTCTTTAAAAATATCTGCCACTAAAAGGCTATTGACATATCTGAAGCTGATGTATCTTATGTATATTTTTTAATAAAGCTGAAAAGATGTTTTTTATGTCAACCAATAAGGTGTCTGTGCCCACTAACTTTTCTTTATTTCTGCACCCTGGATTTGAGATTTTCCTTATTTTGGTGGTGACCTGAGACCACCATTAGATCCTGGTCTGTTCCTACAGCACCTAATATCACGTGTAAATTATGGCAGAATGTCGACAGACTCCTACCCGTATTTATCCAGTTGACCATATACTTAGGGTCATCTGTGATTTTTCTCTGAGCAGGAAATTGGTAGAAATCTAGGAATTTCTAGATTTCTTACAATTACTGTTGTATTTAACTTTCTTTTACTTGTGTGTTATTTTTGCACTATAGCACAATACACTTGTTTTTAAAATTCCAATCCTGTGCCTATTATGGTAAGTGAGGTGATCTGTGCTAGACTGCCCTGGGACACCATTACAATTACAAGCCCACACTGGAAACAGATTTACAGGCTTACCAGTCGCCCAAGCAACCATCACCAGTGCTCACATATTGTACAGGACGTTGCAAGTTAACAGTCTTCACTAAGTGCTACCAGCTCCAGCGTGAATGTGATAATGACATATATGACAACTGTAAGGCTCAAAACATTGACTAGATTAATTGAATTCATGTAAAAACTCTGCCTGAGGTTACTGGCCAACTGAGCACCCCTATTCACAGTGTGTGTAGGCGTGAGTACAGATCAGTTACACTCTGTGGCTCGGCCGTCTGTGTCTCGTTTAAAATGCTTCACACTTTCAGCCCACTTGCTGGGACTCCCTCCGGCGGACTCCCTCACCACCCATACCGACACCGTGTTCCTTAATAGCTGGAGACAAATGTCATTTACAGCTCGGTAACAGGATCACCAACATTTTTATTTATCAGCTTTCAGCCTTCAGAAGGAAAGCGACACAGGCAGCAATTAACCGGGTGTCCACTCCGTATTGACACTGATTTCAGCGTCACTGCTGGGTGTAACGACACTTGCATGTGTGCATGTGTGATTATGGGATGCAGGGTACGGCGGCACCGCCGAGCTAAAGCGCGAACGGGCTCTAACTGATACGGCATCGGTCAAAATTTCGCTTTAGAATGAAAATCGATATCGATATAACGATATTACCGGGAAGGCGACATGGCGAGGAGCGAGAAGAGAAACTGAGGAGGATGAGAGTGAAGAAGGGCGTGAGAAGAGTTTAAGGGCTCGAAAACCTCTGAGGTAGGGCTGTAAATGTAGGAACCTGTGCAAGACGGAAAGGTGTCACGGAGCACCGTGGTGTTCAGGCGTCCAAAAGACCGAACACTATTTATTTAGTACTCAGTTGGTATCGTGTAAGGCGGTGACAGGCGTGTAAAGCACGCTCGGTCCCTGCGCACTGTCGTTAGTGATCAGATCCGCCTCCGGAGTGCACCGCAAAGGTAAGCCATTCTCACGCATGCTTCGTGTTCATAATCGCAGGTGTTCGTGATGAGTTTGCCTGGTCCGAAGAGGAGCACATAGTGGTTACAGTACGTGATTCGTAAAGCTGAGCTGTCACCTGTTGTTATTGAAACCAGCCTTCCACAATCGCGGGAATTGGCAGTGGGTGGGTGTAAATGTTTATTTATTATAATGTCGAAATTATTTCTTTATCTTTTTTAGTAAGTACTGGTTTGTTCATAGAAACGTATATAATAGATTGAGAGGAATGCTTTAATGCACAATGAACTCCGAATTCAGAAAGAACTTGTCTTTCACTGCGAGAAGAAGGTGCAGATCTACAAACACGAACTGCTACATTTTCGTTCCAAACTGAACTTTGTTTTGATGATGACTATAAACAGTAACGAACTGCAGTTACAGTTTAACGCGGCTGCGGGCTGCTTGTGTAAAGCGGACATGTTTGGGTAGATGAATGGTTCAGTTATGGCTTCATTTCTTCTGGTTGCACTTCTTATGAAACACGGTTTAGGAGACCGTGTTAAAGGTTATTTCAGTTTTCTGCACGTTTATCGCACCGTGGCATCGCGCAGTCGGACGGACCAAAGCCCGGAGGGGCGCGGAGCCTCGGGGGGGCGGTGTGTCCAACTCTTGTGTCCTCCACGTGGTGGGGCACGGGGACAGGTCACACTCATTTCTCGCCCGACGCTGAAATGATAAGTGCGGGTTTGCGGTGCCTGATGCAAACGTCCTAAGAGGAGCTCACATTTCGGTGGCACGGAGGGAGACCAGCAGGGCGACGGCGTACCCCCCTCCGGAGCTCCGCTACATGGAGGTCACAGGTGCACCTGCGGCGGAGCGCTCGGGAGCAGACGGACCGTGCTCTCTCGGGGACGTGATGGACAGCCAAACGGACCTTACCGAGCCGCAGCATCCCTCACATTATGACACGTACGGGTGAGAGACCGCGGACTGGGGGGACGGGGGTCCGTAAGGCTGCGTGTAAAGGCGAGGAGCCGTGTCGGCGTGGGTCGGCTGTTTGTCTGGCTCCCAGTTTAAACAGCAGCTCAGCTCGGATGTCCATCAGCGTTTACAGCAGCTACTGTGTATCCGCGTCCTGCGCTGTGTTGGAGTAACCAGGTTCACACGGGCTAATCCCCGACCTTCCAACGCAGCTCTCTGCGTCTCGCCGCATTTGTATTTAAAAAAGCAGACGTGGGGGTGTCGGTCTTGGCATTTACCCGTTAGTCTCCCTGTGGGCTGTGGACCTGCGCCTGCCATGTGCCCATCTCGTCAGTCTGGGAGGAGAACAACTTAGTTCGGTTCAATGTTGCATTAAAATTCAGGAAGGTGTGTATCCTTCTGTAAGTGAACGTGGAGTGTGAGTGTGCAAGAGGAAGTAAAAACGTGTTTGCATTAAACGTCAGTTTATAACCTATAATGTATTAAATTACAAACAATGGTAATAATGTCCACCTTATTTTGGTACAGGCTTGTTAAATTTTTATATATTGACATTTTGTTCATTCTATAAAAATTATTACATATCTTCCCCTGTAATATATTGTACTTTTAATAATATTGCTCCAGTTTATACAGATAAATGCTTACGTTCCAGTATCACTAAGTATGAACAGCTTTCTGAAAGTAAGATTAAATTCAGTCTTGTTTGCACAGCAATGTGTGTGTGTGAGTGTGATCGCAGTAAAGCCGGCTGTGTGTTAGTGCTGTAGGCCTGCGAAAGCACTGAATGGGTGAAAGTGGAGCTGAAGCCTGAACACTTAAGGGACAGAGCTGTGTGGGATATTGTGCTTGGCTGCTACACAATCTGGTGGCTGTTCTGGTGTGTTTTGGTGTGTGGTCCCGTCAGAATAGTGAACTGGGGGGCTAGGCCATTCGGTGTTTACCTGTACTCAGTGTGTGAGTGGACTGTGCACCAGCGGGTCTCTGTCTACCCACCTGAGCCTCAGGTGCAGAGCAGGTAGAAAATAAGTTGTGAGATACCACAGGACACATTAGCCTGTCATACTGCCTTTGGGACCTGGCAGAATGGAAGTGGGGCTCTTCGGTTTGCTCCCACATTTCTCCTTTGCAGCTGTGGGTTATACATGAATGTTGGTGGGGGTTGTTACAGTAACTCTGTTGTGCTCCGTCCTGGGCTCTTTAAAATGAGCAGGTGTGAAGTGGAGGTGCACTTGGTGTCTGAGGAACTGGCCCTGTCCACTGAAACATGATCTTGGCATGTCAGAGGTTAGTCACGTGTTCTGCTCAGCCCTTTCTCCGATATGAAATGATTAGCATGAACTCATAATACTACAATGTTGTTGACAGACACAGGCATGAACAGGAAATCAGCTTGTTAAACAAATGAACCTCAAACTCTTGGAAACGGAACTGGCGATATTTATTGCCGTTTGCATCGCTGCTTGTTCCTGTGGAACTGTGTGTGCAGACTCTGGTGTGTGTGGCCTCCTGCCTGTTCCACTGGTGCTAGCTTTTCCTGGGCCTCTGTTCTCCTAGCTATGAACTTTTAGTTCTTTCTGCGAAGGCTGTTGTGGTTAGGCGGTGTGGTAGTGTGGTAGGATGGCTCACTGTTGAAGCAGTTCAGCATGGAGACCAGGGTTAGGTCTTCTGCCCATGTCAGTGAAGGTCACCAAAGAACCACATGTCTCCATATCAGCAAAGTAAGAGTAGCGTGTGGACGTGTATCCAAGCTGTTCAAGTGAAAACTGTAATATATAACTGAAAATAAAAAACAAAAAGAGAAGACTTCAGATAGCAAAATGTATGCAAACTGTCTAGAAATTGAAATTACCGGGTCTCATTCCACCTTGACATTGGTAAAACTGCCATTAACAAGGCCTCACACATCATTTTTAAGCTTGTGGGTCATCTCCCATTGTTAGAGCAGCAGATAGGGCAGGTTGAAGCTCCACAGGAATCAGGCTGCCTTTGAGCACTCAAACAGGTATCCTTACATGACACACCTCCTTTGTGCAGCTCGACACCCTGAACATCTCCGCAGGGTGCAGTCTTCCCACTTTTGTGGTAGGAATCTCTGAACCACAACTGAACAGTGGACTGAACAATTCCCAGCATCCAGTGCAAACATGTGAACAAAACAAAAAATCAGCATGATGGATCTCACCCTGGATTTCTGAGCTGTGTTAACACACAGACTACAGATAGAAATGAGGTAAATAGAGTCACAGGCCAGGTTTAAATTAAAGTGGTTTCGCTTTTATCAACTACAGTGAGGCAGAATGCCAAAAGACATCAGCAAATCAGGAGCAGAAAACGCCTTTAACATGGAGACGTTTTTATTACACTTGGCTGCCTCCATCCTGTACTGTTGTCCAACAATGATGCACATTTTCTTCGGTACCTCTGCCAGAGTTACAGTCAGTGAATGAACCTACAAACTGTTCCTTCTGAGACTCAGGATGGATTTGTATACAAACCTGTGTACGATTCCACATGGTGTCTCAATCACAACAAAAAGGCAGTAAGAGTCTTCCCACAATGCAATATTAGTGTCAGTCCATGAAAAATGTGTTGAATTGCTCTGTTTTTGATATAGATTTGTTCATTTTCATCTGAATTTTTTTACTCACATTTCAGTGTTCATTTCCTTGAGGCTAGTTCTTAAAGAGTGACTTCAAGCACACTGTTTGTCCAGACATTCATCTAACAACAAAAAACACAAGAAATATCCTGTGTATGTGAAACTGCATGGTGGTGCAGTAATGGTGAGCACTGATGTTTCACAGCTGTAGGGGTGTGGGTTCGAATCCCTCCTCTGTCCTGTGGGGTTTGCATGTTCTCTCTGTGCTTCAGGGGTTTCCTCTGGATGCTATGGTTTCCCTGCCCAGTCCAGAGATGTGCGCTGTAGGCTGGCTGTCATTTCCACATTGTCTGTAGGGTGTGTGGTTGCGCCCTGTGATGGGTTGGCATCCCATATCCCCCACCTAGTGCTTTAAGCTTCTTCAGACAGGCTCAGGTTTTCCTGTGACCCTTTGTAGGATAAGCAATGTGAAAAAAAGGATGGATGTGAAATTGTAATGTCTTTGTATTGATCAAATTTTAATGTAAGTTTAAAATTTTATGTACTGTATTCACTGTTTTCAGAATTTTTCACAGAAACCATGACACTGTCCTACAGGAGTTCAAAAGGATGCAGTCCTACACTGTTCTGTTTTTAATATGACAATTATAATTACTAGACGCTACCCCTACAAAAATACATGACATGCTAGTATAATATGAGACATCCAGTACTAGTGAGTACTGAAAATCCCATCAGTCCTTCTCCTTCAGACTGGAGGTCAGCGTGTAAGAGGAGATAATTAAAGTAACACATGATGGCTTTCCCATGATTCCTCTGCTCACCTTGGTGGTTTTGACCTGACTGACTCCCCTCCCCTTCATGCCATGTGAGTATCTATAAGAAATCCAGGGACCTCCTTGGGCTGACATATTTACCAATCCAGATGGACTGTTGTGTTCTGGTGCACTGAGCAGCAGTCTCCTTCGAGCTGGATGCTGATGGCACGCTCTTGTGTTGCAGGGATACGATGCCATTCCACCACGTGACAGCGGGGCTGCTCTACAAGGGCCACTATCTGAGCAGCTCTCTATCTGAGGCCAGCGATAGCGACCAGCTGGCTAACATCTCAGCTGAGGAGCTGGACGGTGAGGGCCTCCTGCTGTGCCGAGGCTACTCCCACACGGCTCCCCGCATGCTCCTGGGAACACTTACCTATACTGTGCTATGCCGTTGCCATGGAAATGCTTTCAGATCTCTTTTAGGTCCTCACCTAAGGAGAGAGTGAAAGAGTATGTTGTGATGAAAGTTGTCAGTGTGTTTTACCCGTATTAAATTCCTGCCACATTGATTGGTCTCCCATATCTGAATAATCCCTTACATCAAACATACTAAAATCTCCATTCTGGACACACACAGATGAGCACATATTCCCTGCATAGCCTAATGATGCATGTCCACATACCTCGTATGTATGTACTGTATGTACAAATACATATGAAGAGTCCCGTGGGGCATTTCTGTGAAGGAGCTCTTTGAATCCTAGGGTTTTACTTATGATATCAAGCAGAAGTAACCTATTTGATAGCCATTGTATTTGTTGGTGAAGGAAATCCATTGATATATGTGTCTGAGTGCAGCTGTACTGTGCATGCATCCAGTGACAGACCCTTACATCGGTCTTGTATCCTGACTCCTTGGCTCCAGCGTCCCTGTAACACCAGATAAGCAGCTCTGGGTCATGGATGAATAAGCAAAATGTTACCAGAGTCAGACCTGTGATATGCTGCTGCTTAAGCTTTTCTTAGCCTCAAACATGTGATGTAAATTGGGTGCGTCGTGGAAAAGCCCATCATATCTCACCGTCATGGCTGCAGGACCACGTGCTGCTCTGCATCTCATCTCCATGGCGTTCCACCGCTCTTCTCTGGCATTTTGTTGAAGATGCCGAAGCTGTTGTATCTCAGGGTTACTCCAAAGTCTGCAGACGATGTGTCTCGTTCAGCTAAGAAAAGCTAGTCGTGACTGAGCTAGCTTGCTCCAGGCTTCTTGCTGTGTTAACAGGTCATCACTTGCCAAAGACAGGTTAATACTGGCCTTTATTTTTTCAGCATTGATACCCCTAAAGTAGTAAAGGTGTATGTAATTGGGGACATGGTGAGATGGACAAAGGCATTAAGAACAAACACATTTACTGATCCAAATTAACAGGAATGGACCTTTAACATGCACAGAGTTAGACTTAGTTAAAGACACTGTAAAAAAATTATATGGGTTTGTACTATCCTGCAGAAATCCGTGAGGCATTCCGGGTACTGGACCGCGATGGGAACGGATTCATCTCCAAGCAGGAGCTGGGGATGGCCATGAGATCACTGGGGTACATGCCGAGCGAGGTGGAGCTGGCCATCATCATGCAGAGGCTGGACATGGACGGTGAGCGTGAGACACACACACACACACACACACACACACACACACAGAGTGAGGTGGAGCTGGCCATCATCATGCAGAGGCTGGACATGGACGGTGAGCGTGAGACACACACACACACACACACACA
>JABJVR010004070.1:0-11052 GCA_025773905.1 Chitala chitala
CATGCATACACACACACACACACACACACACACACACACACACACACACACACACACACACACACACACACACACACGCAAACTAAGTTTGTTGATGTGACTAACTTCACTGCATGGCTTATCTCAATAAAATAACCAGTAGGAAAAGGACAGTGCTACACAGTGTGGAGTTGATGATCGGTCTTTGTACGCATGTATATGCATATGTATGTGTGTGTGTGTGTGTGTGTGCGTGCGTGCGTGCGTGTGCGTGCGTGTGTGCGTGTGTGTGCGTGTGCGTGTGCGCGTGTGCGTGCGTGCGTGCGTGTGCGTGTGTGTACTCACACCGTGGGGATGTACTCTCCAGGGAAGGCATTGGTGGTGTAGCTGATGAGTAGACAGGTCTTACCCACAGCACTGAAACACAAGAACACAAGGCTAGTCTTAAACAATTCCAGACACTAACACATTTTCTGCTGTCCTAAAATGTATAATTGGACTCCAACAACTTTTGTTCACATCTAATTGCTGGCTTCATGAGATGTCAAGGGAAAAGGGCCTCTCTGTCAGGGTCCTAGTGGGAACCTATTACAGGTATTACAGCACATAACATGTGTCTATTCCTAAAGAGGCTTATGCTGACATCAATTAAAGTGGCAGAAGTCCTTGCTATGCCCAGTAAAAAACTACAGGGACAATAAACATTGCGGATATCAAATTCCTTGCATAACGTATGAACACAAACGTAAAGGCATGGGAATAATCTGTCTCCTCCACGACTATGAAGCACTCTACAATATGACCTCCCTGCTGATGTGTTTCCAGGTTTCCCTACAATACAAAATGGGGCTTTCTGGACTTTGTCATATAATTAGTCTACCGGGTACAAAAACAACTGATGGCAGTAGTTAATTTATATCACCTTAGACAAAAAATTATGAACTTCACTTATCTTAAAGTGTGTATTAACTGAAGCTCTCTCCCCCACGGTTTTTGTTCTTACAGCAATTAAATACCTTGCAGAATTCGGAGAGGTGAGCATGTCAGGGCAGGAGGAAAGAATGTGGTGCTCATGGTATTTCTGTTAGAACATTCAGAGGATAGTTTTTAGGTGTGCTAGGTTAGTAGCCCCAAGGAACTAACTTTCCATGATGAAAAGTTAGGGTATATAAAACATAATTTACAAAGTCCCGCATATAAAACAAAATTATAAATAAAAGAGTGTGCATCGAGCAACTGATAACAAGCAGAAAAAAGTGTGGCTTCCCCTGACATTACTTTTTGCTGTCGCACCCCAGTTAAGGTGGAGCTACACCTCTTCCTCTTCACAGTAAGCAGTCTGAAGGAGAGCGTTACCATGGAGACATCAAGATCACCTGACCATAGAGTTTACAGGAATGTTGAATTTGACACTATATTGAGATCAGGTTTAGCATGCAGATATCAAAACTATAATTTATCATATATAGGTTCCTTGAAAGTGTAAGATTCACATCTGGAGGAACCTCATAACAGTACACTGAAAAGTAATATGGCAAAAAAGGCAGTATGACACAAACTTGACTGTCTGCAACATTTTTATAACCATCAGATTCAAAGGAAAAAATTGCACATGCAGTTTGTATATGTACATCAAAACTGAGATATTGTTCTTCAGGCGGAAAAATCGCAGTACATGCCTCATCATGGATTCTGTGCTGTGGAAACATCTAGTGACCTAGTACAATGCTTCAAATACACTGAGAACACAAACTTACAGACACGTAACATCACCACAGCCATGTGCTCCTGCGAGAGGGGATAGACACTTAAAGAACATCACTAAAGCCATGTGCTCCTGCAAGAGGGGATAGAGACTTAAAGAACATCACCATAGCCATGTGCTCCTACGAGAGGGGATAGAGACTTAAAGAACATCACTAAAGCCATGTGCTCCTGCGAGAGGAGACAGAGACTTAAAGAACATCTCAACAGCCTTGTACTCCTATGGGAGAGGATAACGACTGATGTTATTTTTGTCCTTTGGTGAGCCCGTTCAAGCACATCAGGAGTCACACTGGGTCACGGTATGAAATGCTGACCATGGACTTTATTTTATAGCACTGTTCTACAACTGCATGGGTTGATCTGGGTTTTCTAGTGACAAGCCTTAGGTTTCTGCCTACACCCCTCACACTGCACTCTGGCAGTGTATGAGATCCTCACGCTATGGGTACAGTCAGCTCTACCCACAAGGCTGTCTGTTGTTCACACTGGAATTCTCACAAAGTCTGCTGGTATAAGGAGTAGAGGAGGAACTGTGCTATCGCACTGTGAACAAGCAAACAACTAGCTATTCTTTTTCATAACTGGA
The DNA here is from genome assembly GCA_025773905.1 of Chitala chitala. Lineage (NCBI taxonomy): Eukaryota > Metazoa > Chordata > Actinopteri > Osteoglossiformes > Notopteridae > Chitala > Chitala chitala. The sequence goes on from JABJVR010004070.1 coordinate 2,333, forward strand.
AAAAAACACACAGGTGCTTTGGTTAATAATTGATAACACACAGAGCATCGTTTTACCTCCTTTCTGTCATTGAACATCACCTCCTGCCTAAAACATAACCAACAAAAACCTGAAACCAGAGCTGCCCACTTATATTTTAACAACATTCCAGCTTTTGACCTGTGCTTCTGAACATGTCTTTCAGTGAACCTTCATCTTGCTTCAGCTAAAAAAATGATGTGAAAAAAAATGTGTCCATATTGCACTACATACGAGGATAAGGCCACAACGGCACTTCCTGTTTCTGACAGTTAGCCACTGTTCTTAGTATACTAGTTACAGGAACAAACACCTATCTGGTGTGTCTCATTCTCAGCTGTGGTGGTGAACTCCGCACAATATAAGCATGTAATTCAAACAATGCCACCAAAGTGAAGACACTTTATTAACTATGCTGGCATGGGTACTACCCAAACGTGTTTATCTTCATTGTGTCATCTTGACCAACTTCCTCACTGGCAAGGCAGTTTCCTCTTAGGCAAGCCACGATGACTTTATTCAGATAATTTCCAAACTTCCTATTGGTGGATTGTATAAAGAAACGTTTTTAAAACTTGGAGATGACTTAATATTATCCCCTTATATGCTGCATGTTTCTATAGTAATACCACAAATACATAAACAAAATAAAATAAAACTGGCTAAAAATCAATAAAAAAAACATATATCTAAAGCAGAAGGTTACAGTACAGATTTACTGACCCAGTCCTTTAAAAAAAACTGAGACATGCTGTGCTTACTAGCTACATGCTAAGTTTACCAGAACCAGCAATGTACTGTAATATACCTCATTTAAATGGAAAATTCACAGGAAGCCAAGTAATCTACTGAAATCGGTAGTCAGCAGCAGTCAATAGCTGCAGCCCCAGTTTCCTGTTATTTGCCTATAACTGAAACTGCATTCACTAGCAAATAGCCAAGAGATTCAAACAGGTTGCCGGCTGCTGCTGAGTGCACTTTCATTATGCATGGACAAGATGGTGATCATTTGTTCTTGCTCGTATATAGCTAGTTACAGCTGTATGAATGCCCTTAGTATGCATTAACACCTTACGGCTAAGTATGAGCAAAACACTCCATGTTTTACCAATCTGCTGCACCACAAAACAGCTGTATGGTTCCAACCCAAAATGTTTAACATCACATTTTAATTATGTTAAACTCCTCACGTTGCTATTCCTTTTTTATATTCAGCAAACATTGAATATTATGAAGATTATAAATAATAAACAACAAGTCTAAAAAGAAACTTTGTATAAATGTGGAAGTAAAAACATGCTGACAATGTTGTGCATGGCTCTTCAGTAGACAACAACCTATTAAACCCAACCAAACCTATAAGACGCACTCGGAAACACACCAGAGTGTTTCATCAATAGCATCGTTCTACAGGGGTAGAAACCTGGACACTGGCTTGATCTGAAGTGTAGAAAACAACAATAACCGAGTAAATAGAAACTGTGTCAAGTGACCCAGTACACAAAAAATGTGGAAGAATACAAAATCAGTTTCACAGCTGCAAAAAAAAAACTGCTGAAAGTTATGTTATGTCCACATTCAAATTAGGGTCCCAGATAACCGAATCAAAATTTAGTATTAAGGTGTTCCTTCAGATGTGCCAATTTGAAAATAATATTTCAGAATAATGTAGGAAATGAACAAGTCCCATAGGTCACACCCACTGACTGGATGCATTTTGAACCATCAACCTTGTTCAATTAAATTTGTAAGCAGAAATTCACCTGCTGTCCTGCACAGAGGCCTGTCTAGGTGTGTTTACTTTTTCTCTTGGATGAGCAGAAATCTTTGTATAATATTGTGTCCTGACATCATTTGTTTCCCTGAAGTTGGAACCATCATTCAAGTAAAAGCTGAACCATCTTTGCACTCACCAAGGCACATTCTGGAAGCTGTCTTAACATGACTTCTAAAAAAAAACCTCATTAAGTGCACCGCTGTTGCTATACTTTGTTCACCAGACACATGAAAATGCTTGATGCGCTGCTTTTAACAGCAATGATGAATAATTCCATCCCCTCCCATTGTACTTTTAAACAATTTTTGACACAATTTCTCTGCAAATTTGTTTTAAACAGTATATTCCAGTTATTTTGCTCCCTGTAAAGTTATGCATCATCATACTCTAAGCTGCTTTTCATTATTGAAGTCTGAGAATTAAAAAAGCTAATACAACAAACTAAGTAGTAGGACTTTATATAGAAGGATGTGATATTCTGATTGTATGTTTAACCTGGTTGAGAAGGACTGTAATTCTGAGTCACATGGTTTAAAAATACACTCTGGTAAAATTTACCATAAAAGACACTCGGACCCAAGGTGATCTTCGGAAGAGGTTGGAGCAGTGTGTAGGAACACTGACAGCTGTCAGAAGTCCACCTAAAAATCCCCGTGTTGCTAGTAACTTCAGTTTCCATGGCAATAACCTCTTTTCTATATAAAAAACGTTTTTCACAGACAAGAGCTTAGACAAAATTGTGGTCATTGATTAGAATACCTAATGTCATGTTTAAAGTCTAATTTTGGCAACTGTGGTTGCTGTTGATGTTGTTCAGTACTGTCTGACTCTTTGTGACCCCATGGAGGAACTGTGATTACATTTAAATATTGTGATTTAAATTTTAAATGTTTAATTATTAAAAAAATGAGGGTATATGTTGCACTAAAGACATCCTAAGTGAATGCAACATGATTAAATATTTACTGTGAATTGTGCAGTTGCACTCACAGCCTACCTTTTACATACCCCTGGTAAAATCTGTAAGATGTGCATTCTGAAAAAAACATCACTGACCATATAAAACATGTCTTTTGCTTAGTAATAGTATGCAGATGAAACTATCAGAAAAATTACCATTTGTATTAATCACAAATTTCACTGCAATAGCAGATCTTACACATATTGTTATATTTAGGGATATGCAAATGCAACGTGGTGACCCTACGTAAAATCAGTCTCAGAACCTCACCAACAGCTGACAGCTACCATCCGGGAGGACCACAATGCTGATATTAACAACAGAGTCTTATGCTTGGGGGACTAATCAAAGTCTTGTCCTTACAACCGAGATACTTTTACCATAGCGGTTCACATTCAGATGCACAACTGTGTCAGCAGAACTGTAATGTTCAGTTATCGCATACAGCCAAAAGGTTTTTAAATTTTTATTATTATTGTTATTATTAATAATAATAATAATAATTTATTTTTGAATACATGAATGACAATCTAGAACTGTGAACGTTATTGCTGTCTGTTTCGAGTGCGGAAAATTACAAGCTGACATCATACATTACATTTGATAGTTTATTGCCATCTGAATTATAACGTTTTGCACAGTAATCTTAATACATGTCGTCGAGTTACCTGTATTAATAATAAAATGTACTGGTTTTGGTTGCAAAAATGTTCGTAAAAATCTACTTGAGTTTTGAATGGATACTAAACTTTCAGCCGTGCCGGTAATGCAAAGTTTATTTTAATACGCCTTTTAATAAGCATTTGATTTATATATTTCTCCGTAATTTTAAATTATACAATTTCTCAAAAAATAAACTTACATCTCGATCATAAACAAACACATTACGGTCAAATATCTGTCAAATGTTCGTACCTGCTAGCAGGGTTTAATTTTTCGTATAGATGGCTTTTGACAACCACTACAACATGTAATCCTCCCCCTACTAATATCAGTTTCGACCATTTGATTTGACAAGAATATCTAATAAAATTATGCTAACGTCCCGACCATACATCTAAAAAAACATTGATCTTAATCTTTCAAGATATAAACTGCGGCAATTACTAATAATGCTACTTTTCAACTGTCAACGGTGTTCATTAAAGAACTCTATATTCGAAAAGAAAGGTAGAAAAAATCCAGTTCATATTTAACTAAAATAAACTATTAAAGAAAACTTACCCATCACCCACTACCACACATTTAATTGCCTGCATCTTCTACGTTATTCAACTTCTCGTTAGTCTTGCGCGACTGCGAAAAAAGTAGAACAGATGTGTTGTAAAACAGGAAATAAGTTCTCCCTCCCTCTCTCTCGCCCTCTCCCTCTCTCTGTTTCTCCCTCTCTCTGTCTCTCTCTCTCTCTCTGTTTCTCCCTCTCTCTGTTTCTCTCTCTCTCTGTTTCTCCCTCGCTCTGTTTCTCTCTCTCTCTCTCTGTTTCTCCCTCTCTCTCTCTCTCTCTCTACCACTCTCTCTCTCTGTTTCTCCCTCCCTCCCTCTCTCTCTCTCTCTGTTTCTCCCTCTCTCTCTTTCTCCCCCCCCTCTTTCAAAGAACATTTATTGGCATGTCTGCATCTCTTTTTGTCTCGTAGAATGTCCACTTTGTTTTTAAAAATGCTTGGACAAACACACTGTGCAAAAACAATGTATCAATAATAATAATAATAATAATAATAATAATAATAATAATAATAATAATACATTCCTCGATACAGAACGTAGCTGAATAACTTGTATACAACGTCGTACGGAGTTTGTGTTTTCCTGTGTCGCCTTTTCATTTGTTCCTGAAACACATAATTCGTCCATATAACCATTAGAGGGCGCCAGATACTAATATTTGAAATTATTTTACTGGCACTTCAAATGCCAGTCCAGATCATTCGTTTATTTACTTAGCGGTCATAAAGCAAAAGTCAACATTATATTTATGTATATAAAGGGTGTATATCTTTATACTGATTTAAGCAGACGATAAAATATTTCAGGCGTGTTGGACCTTTGAGAATTATGACAAGGATTTGTACAAATACTGTGTATTCGCCAGATCAATTGAACAAATATGTGAAATAATTTCGTAGTGTCATGAGAACTAATATATATATAAAATGCGCTCGTAAAGCCCCGACTGTCCGTTTTCATGTACGATTAATTTATTAAATTTTCTCACCGTTTCACTTGTGAATAACGACGCTTCGTCTATAGTCATCAGTGTCGCTAGTTATCGACTAGGACAGTGACAATTACAACTTTGGACTCCTAGCACTGCCCCACGCCTTCAGAAAGCAGAATATCGCGAGGTGTGGTCAACGCTGCGACTTACAGAGCTCAAATTTAGTTGCGCTGCATCCGATAAGCTGAGCAATTCATTTACGGAACAATTTCCCACTTCTGTGATGTGCAATAACGGTGGTGGACGAACAAGCGCGACAGAGCTATATAACGCTTTCTGTCAAATTCGTATATTAATAACTGGCCTGTTAAGGATACATTTTGATACTTGCCCGTCGTTCAGAATCAACACTGCCTTTAATTAAACAAAAAACTTTACAGAGATTAGACAGACGTTGCGTTAATATATTGAGCTGCAATGATGGACTGTTTTCCGGGTAAGTGCACGATTTATTTTTTGAGTATTTTTCATCTTTTTTTCAGTTGTCGAGTTTAGTTTGCATTTCAAGCTACTTTGTATTGTTATAGCTACGGATAAAGGGTCGCAAACTAGAGCGAAGAAGAGAAACGTTATTATACCTGATAAATCAGAAAGTGTATAACTAGAGAAATACCCAGACAGTCGACGTTGATGTATTTTGTAATTTTCTCAGTTACGAATATTAGTAATACTGTTTTATTTGTTAATGGATGAACATTATCTGTTTTTAAATGCACAATCGCGAATGCAACCTTGGAGTTACAGTGGCCAGTAATCTCTTTATGTCTCTCCCAGTCAGACAGCCCTGGCCAGAGTAAACATCCTAATTATTGTTACATTTTAAGATGAGGTATAATTATTATCCCATTTGTATCTAACAAATAATGTAACAGATCTGGCTCGCTGGGAGTGATGTAAGTATTTTCGAACACGGAACATTTAGATTTTAGCCAAACTCATTGCCTCCCATTGTTATATTCACTGTTTATTAATGAGGCTTGTGCTATTTTTAAACTAGAAGATTTCTTGTTTTTTGTCAAAACACAAGTACGTACTTTAAAAGGATGAAAACTGTCGTTTACTTACATGCACCCAAAAACAGTTGACATTAAAACTGAGAAAAGTCCATTTACCGTAATGATGGCCCAAGATGCCCTATAGATACATTAAATAGACCGCTCAGCAATTGTTTCTGGTGCTTAAAAACTGTATTGTAATTGTGATGGCAGACCGCCTCTCTGGAAGGAGGGAGATTAATATGTAATGCCAACTGTGTAAAACCACAGTGTGTGAGATTCCAGGGCTGCTGACATGTGTGTTTGGACTAATTAACATGAAAGTGGATGTTGATAGGTGCTGTGAGGAGGTGTGCAGTGGAGTCCTTCTCACATTTGATCTACTTTGTCACAGATGATGATGATGATGATGATCTCTTTCCATTCCACATTCTGTGTGACTGCTTTCTGCAATGCATTAGCTTTACATTTTCTGTTAGAGGTACAAATGCAAGCATCCATCGGGTCCTCAAGTTCCTCTCCTTTGTTGCCACAAAGGCTTACAGTATTTTACCCCAGGGAAGACATTCACATATATAACATGCCTGTAGTGTAACTGTGGCATTTTATATGCATGTTTTGCATGGGTGTTTCAGCCCCAGTGCATTACCATTTTTACTTTCTTTTGTGTGAAACTGAATGCAGTTCGTGAACTGTAATGTCACATTCAACAAGACCCTTATCAAATCAGTGTCTCCAATTAGGATGCCTTTGCATGGTACCTACACTGAGTTCTGAGGTTGATTTTTGTGGTCTGGCAGACATGTAGGGTATGTTATTAACCTGTCTTATCTTTTGTAATTCTGTATTATCATTCACATGTATTCAAAACTTCAAATACATATTTGTGTTAATTATAAGCTTGCACCTATTGTGTACTGTGACTACCAGTTTAATCACAGTACCTGCTAATCACTTGCCTATTTTACTTATTTGAAACTTTAAGTGCAGGGAAAACCCCCTTTTTATCACATGTTGAAGGATTAAAATTATGTTTGTCTGTAACTTCTGCCTGCTATTTTAACTTCACTGTGTCCTTGGTCTGCTTATGCAGGACTTGTCAGTGAGTCAGGACATGGCCATGGCTCAACACTGTTCATGCCATGTAGTTAAGTTTAGCACTTTAGTGTACATGTATGTTAAAGTTTACCTCATTACTTATTTGACAATACTCAAGTTTGGACAAAATCTACATTAAGCAAGTATTACACGCAGCTGTGCCTCCTAACGTCAGTCTTTACATGTGAACAAATGGTAGATGTAAAGTATTTTCTTGTAAATAATTTAACCGCAGCGTCTGTTAGGCTGGAACTTTCTTGACTGGTAGCTTCCAGCTAACTAGTAAACCCAATACATTACTGTTGGCTGCTGCTGTTACTGACTGTATTTTAGTAATTCTGGATGTTGTGAAGCCTTGTGATGAATGAAGTACAAGGAAACAACTATTACAAATTTTAAATTATGAATGCAACAGTTATTAGTCTGTCATGTGGTTGAAGTTTTGTTGTCCAAGCAAAGCATTACATGGCAAAACACCTTCTGCTGTGTTCGATAAAGCATTTTAGGAAATAGTGTTATTCAGAATAAAGACTGCAGTTTAGGCATGTTTAGCCATTCAAGTTTGAGATCATGGTATGTGCATAATTTAGTACAATTTAATCAAAAAGAACTTTGGCAGTAACTTGGAGGGAGTGCTGACTGTTTTACAAAGCGGAGACCTCCTGTTTTAACATTATGTTATTTTGTTTGGTTAAAGTAAATTTTAGCATATTGAGATAAGAAATGTGACAGGTGCCTTGGGAATTGGATAGAGCTGGATCTATACAATACCTACTTATTGGAATCAGAAGAGCATAGTTTCTAGTTTTATGTATGCTTCACAACTGTCAAACAAGTTGTAAATGGTACCCTAACTGACATGTAGGCTATGCAATAGCTATACGTGTAATGAAAAGACATGTGACAGTTATGTGCAGTTGCTTTGGTAGGACTTAGTATATAAACACAGATTTTTTTTTTCCCACAAAGAACGGCCAAAGAGAGAAGTCAGTCTTTCTCCACTGCTCATGGATTAAGGTCCCAGAGAGACTATATCGTAAGATGACCCAAAGAGTTAAGTGGGCGAGATCTCAGGGGGTTGTAAGGTTGGGTGAGAGTCTCAAAGGGTTAGACTACAGCATTTAGAAAGCACTGGTGGCCTTTCAGACATTGCTCACAACTTTCCACCTCTGTCTTCAGCTGCCGCCAGAACAAGTGCCTTCTTAATGTACAGTCCGGAAATTTCTCAAACCAAAATTCTGCTGCTCTCGAACATGGCTTTGCTTCAGAAAATTTGTACCTTAGTCTTTATGTAGTGACAAATTAGAAATGAGAGCAGGTTGTACGGGTTGCAACAATGCACTTTCAATGTGATGACGGGAGTTCACTTATATATGTGACTACTAGTCATGTTAATGGGTATGATTAACTTGAATACTGTAATGCAGTGGATTGTGAGATCTGTGGTGAACCAGGAGGACCTACAGGTTAGATCTGGCTGCAGCACACAAGCCATGTGAGTCTCCATGTAAGTCACATGGCTGTGTGGGTATGAGATGCAGCATGGGGTCAGCACTCACCAGAGTGCTTTGTGTGAGTGTGAGATGCAGCATGGGGTCAGCACTCACCAGAGTGCTTTGTGTGAGTGTGAGATGCAGCATGGGGTCAGCACTCACC